>JAHQZX020000001.1:58128-126669 GCA_019804575.2 Pseudotulostoma volvatum | reverse complement strand
TAGCTAAAGTCCAATCCAATACCTTACTGAGAGAGTTTTATCTTCATTTTATGATTCAGGGACCTGTCCGCTGACAATTTTATGCGTCTCGTGAATGAAGCGAAAGTCGAAGGGTCTCGTTTCAAGAAAGAACTATACCAGAGGATCACTTTGGAGCTTAAGAAATTAACGATGAGAGAATGGTTGGACGAGAAGGTCGACTTCAGAGGCCATGTAACTGCTTGTACTCAATTCGCCGGCCATGTTATCAACGGAGAACAGAGCCACTATGTAAGGATCGTGCGTATCCTTCAATACTAGTGGTTCAGCGTGATAATGTACTGGCCCCTTTAAATGCACTTACATTTTATCGCTCAGTTTACGGTGACGCCCGACAATGGCTGGCTCATCATCGAAAGGCAAGCGGAGAGCTCGTGAAGAGCGGATCCCCGAAGATCCAATCGTCTCATCTGGGGATGAAAACGCTGAACAGCACACCCCGATTCATTCCGACCGGGAGGTAAACGTTCCTATCCGTACCTCTCAACGCCGAGAGCACTCGCCGAGTGATGAAATCGAAAACCTTACCCAGGAGCAACGCGACCGTTTCATGCTCCAATCGCTACTCAACTGTGACCCGACGCATAGAACAAATCAGTGAGGAGCAAAATCAAAAGCGCAGCAGATCAAAGACGCTAGAAACTGCAAATGAGAGTCCGGCCCCGAAACGTATAGCAATTAAACCGGCCGAATTCGAGAGCTGTACACTACGAATGGCTATACGACATACTGCCGATACGTTGCGAAAGTGGAATCTCAGTCCACAGTTGTAGGCCTGGCAATGACAAGCTTCGCAAGCGCCCCGAGCAGAACGAATACGAATTCTTGGATGAGTTTAACCGTCGAGTCGAAGAGATCGGCCCGGATTTCAACGATTCGACAAAGTACGCTGCTGCTCTGTTTGTCTGGCAACTCGATAGCGCCTTACGCGACAGGATAGACGAGCAAGAGAAGCTCCCAGCAGATCTCTAAGAGATCACTGCCATTGCCCCCCGCCTTCGTCCCCAAATCCAGGCCCTAGCCAAATAGCGGGATAACCCCAGCGGCAAACAAGGTTCTTAGAAGAATGTTCGCTATCAGGGAGCTTCCGGCAAGAAACCCTCGGGAAAATCAGATAAGACCGAGAAAAACGCGTCGGGACTACGCCACCTTAACGACTGAGGAACGAAACAGGCTATGTAGGAAGCTAGCGGTCGCAAGTGGACTTATATAAACTTAGCTCCGAAGTTTCCGATCTACTTGTTACCTCCTCTATCATGTTGAACGCCCATAACTCTCGCATAGGCACGTTTCGTTCGAAAGGATCTCAGTCTCCCATGGTATGGAGGGGTGAATGCCCTTCGAGAGGAGAACTGGCGTTTGCTCTACGCCCATGTGGACTATGGGTTTTTTCTAGAGGCTGATTCCTTTCGGGATGCTCTACATGTTTACTTTACCAACGAAGAGATCCGAGATTATAATCATCATCGACTTATCGACCTGCAGGCACCAGTGGTCAAGGTTAAAAACTTTTTAGCACGACACGCTGGCCCCGGAGCAAGTCAAACCTCTTCTGATGAGGCTGATAATCTTGATGCGGAGGTTTGCTTGTGTATTAGTGCGAGGATCATGCTCCCTAAGCTAGCGAGGGCTTTTACTACCCGAACGCACATGACGGGTCCATCTTAAGTGAGCGGTAAGTATTGTGATGTGATGGGTTTCATGCTACCAGTAGTCCAGGCTTTTATGGTATTTTTATCTGTGCCTGGACTCTAATAAACTTGAAATCGAAACTGTCCGGGTCTCCTGAGTACCTCTATTCGTCCGTGTATAGTTTGGACAAGTTGACAAGGGTTGTATTGGTTATTTTGCGGTTGTCCTTGTGTTTCTTGAGTTAGTTGTCTGCTTGATAGTTGAATAGTTTCCTAATTGGTATGATTCGTGAGCCATGACGGACGGACCTTCTCATTTGCAGGCCATATATCTGGTTCCTGCTTCTGAAGCGTGTTGATCAGCTCGTCTGCGATAAGGCGTCTTGATTTTAATATCGACGCCATCCGTATGTAGGAAGTCTCGTAAAGCCCTCCCTCCCCTTCGTGGCTTCTCTCGTCTCACCGAAAGCGGTATTTGTGAAACCAGCGAAATCTCCCGTCCATATATCAAACAACTCGTCGCCATTTATGCCGTCCTCCTTATAGTCATTGATTCAGGCTTGAGTGTAGTCCTCCACTCGCTTCGGGGACACGTTGTCCATATTGCTTTTGTTGTACACGTCGTCGTCGCGTCACCGTTATCGTACCAGGATCAAAAGGATCGGTCCGTATTGTCGTCCTCCTTTAGCCAGCAGTCCTATCCGAGTTCCCTTTCGGCTACTAGTCGTCGTAAGATCCTCCCCTGATCTGTAGCCGCTACTGATCAGTGTCGGTTCACGTCTGCCGGTATATGTGATTTATGATTATTATGATTATCATTCTTGATTCATCTGCTAACTATTGTGCGAGTATTGCTAATCCCGGTCATGTCACTTTGGTCCAATAGAATATATGTTGATGGTTAGTTACGCAAACCTGGCAAAGTATGATAAAAAAAATCACGTGTTCCGATTTTCGAAGAGACGAAGTCTACTATATCATGTGATTCCTGGGGTCAGAGCCAAAAGGCGGGCGGTCTTCTTCGGCAGAAAAACTTCGGCCTACCATGTCATGTGATTCCTGTTCCAGCTAGTTCTAGTTTAGCTCATGCGTTTCTTAGTCTTCTCGCGCTTTTACTGTCTTGTTTTTCGTTAATAAGGCTAAATTAACTGTTAATGAAAGCCAGCAGGTGCAAGGAGTTTAGTTAGATCAGCACCTGCTTTCAATGACAACTTCACGAGTGTTAGAGTTTGCTCGATATTGGGATGAGCGAGTATATCACTGCACGGAATCCAGATCCTTACAGGCGCCCTGGAATTCGTTACCCTACCGCTCTTTCTTTCATGGCTATATAGCAAACCTCGACGATCAGTTTTCTGCTCTGCTAAATCGCTTGCAGATGCACCCTAATTGCTCTTTCCCCTATCGCCTGCGCAAGGGGACAGTCCGCATGCGGTGTCACTTTTTCTTTCCATGTCCACATCGGGATCACGCTGCCCGCTTCAAGGTTAATAACAAGAAATTTATGTTCTGCCCCGAAGGGATCAGGAATTCTTGAACCAAGCAGCGCCTGTTATGACTCTGGGGTGGCAGGGAAAAATCGACATTGCTTTCCACTAGCAAAACGGGGATGCTCAATTATATCACCAAGTATTATGTATCAAAGCCGGAAAAGAAGTCAGAGTCGTACAAAGAAATACAGGGCCAGCCCGGCAGCTCCCTCACATGTAGGCTTATCCGTGGACTATAAATCCACTAATATGAAGATTTAGATCCTAAAGAATGTAAACCACAGCTTTCTTTCGTCTCCAAGTTCCTCAACAAGCTCCTAGGAGAACGTGGCTGGTCTGCGTAAGGAATTAACGACATCTGAAATTCCTCTCTATACTTCTTTCCGAAATGTGGATATGCTACATTGCCGCCAAGAGAAAGACCGTCCGGCTTATGGCGAGATGAACGAGGAAGGCATCAAGATCACTCTATTCAAGACAGTTCCCCCGAAATCAAATTGTGAAAGGCGTGGTCTTGAACCCCGATTCTCTGAACCCTGAGCAGAGGGAACTCTTCGACAAAGTAGACCTCTACTGCTAGGAACTTACAGGGCTAAACCCCCGTCAATTTTTGCTCAATGTGGATGGTGTCGCTGGCAGCGGTAAGACCTATACGATCATCCAAATCAGTGTAATGCTCCAAGAAATAGCTCGGCAACACAACCGTGAAAACCCCTTGCAGCGGGCAGCCCCAACTGGAGTCGCTGCTTATGCTATTAACGGTTCTACGTTGCATAGTCTCTTGCACCTCCCGGTCAAGACTACATTTCAAATAATTGCCGTCAGCTAGCCTAATAGCATTTTAATGTAAGTTCAAGGATACAAGATATCTTACCATCGATGAAAAATCTATGGTCGATCTGGCTACACTCTATTCAGTCGACCTACGTTTTCGACAAATCTTCCCCGGAACGGATTGTCTATTTTGTGGTTTGAACATTATTATCTGTGGCGATTCTTTCAGCTTCCACCTGTAGGATCAAAGCCGCTCTATCGCAAGGTTCCCTAAGGTTGAAGCTGTCACTAGTTATATTCTATACGATTAATTCAATTACATCATTCGGCTATAACAGCGGATGAGGCGATTAGGGGAAGACTCTTCCGCTACGGCTTTTAGAGCTGCTCTGGCTAAGCTGCGAGAGGGTATGGCTATCTCCACTGATAGTGGAATACCTTGAGTAGTCATGTCACTAACGACCTCTTGCCTGAAGAGGTTGCTCCTTTTGATACAGCTATCCGCATATATTTCAAGAAAGAGCGAGTGGCTCGGTACAACTATCGGTGTTTGGCTGAGTGTCACTTCCCCCAGCTGAGGCTGAGAGCCCCTCCGATGCTCTGTGCGTCTGCAAAGACGCCAGGGTAATGCTTACCAAAAATCTGTTGGGAGAGAATGGTCCGGTGAATGGCTCCATGGGCACCGTGAGAAATATCTTCCGGAGGGAGGGCGCAAATTCTACCACCGATCAACCTTACGGAATAATGGTGGAGTTTAACGGCTACACTAGCCCGTATGGTCTCCGGAACCCGATGCCTCTGAAGATCAGGATGGGTGCCAGCCTTAGCTGCCGCCGCTTGAAAGAGATCGATTGTACTAGAACCATGTTTCCTCTGCAATTTTTTTTATGCAATCACAGCACACAAGAGCTAAGGCATAAGTTGTTCTCAACCTTAATGATTCTGAGTTCACCTAGCTGTCTCGCGGGTGAAGGCACTAGGAGGGCTAGCGTTTGAATCCGCGTTTGATTTATCGAGGCTCAAAGAGCCAAAAGGCACAACACTAAGAGCTAGAGCGGAGAATGTACGGATTAGAAATAGATAGTTGATTTGATACCCCATTGGCTGTTTGCGGGTCTCCTGGTCAATTGTTACAAGTGACGGCTGAAAGCTAGGACACGGCAGGTGCCCCTTTCGAAAAACCATTTCACATCGCAAATAAGGTGGAAGAAAGCTTTCTGGCTTTGAATCGTAAAAACCAGCAAGCTAGGGTTTTTTTTGGCAGAACACGTGTCAGCCAACTCATTCTAGTAGTAGACCAAAGTTCCTTTACGCATGGAGACAAAACTTGACGAAGAAGCGGTCGATAGAAGCCACCTTGCCACTTACATACGCAATCAAGCAGCCATAAGCACATATAAATGTTTACGACAATAATAATCAGGTTTTGCCTTCAAGCTGCGCCGGGGCCTATCGGACTACCGTTGAATGAACAACTTCGTGACAGACCAATGCAAACGCCAGATGGCACACGGATCCCAGATGGACGATGGGCCCGGGGGTTTAAAAGTTCGTTATATGGTTTTTCTGTCCTACACTTCTTGTCGAATAGATTAGATACAGTCTTATGATCCGAATGCACTCTGTCAAGATTTCCTTTTTGTGCGATGCACCCGAACATCGAAAGCTCTTTGGATGAAAAGCGCTGCTTACGACCCGTTTGGCCATTACCTACATTTAGACAGAAGCCACTACCATAATCATGCAATATCAGGCTTTCTCCTACATAAGGTGTAATTTTAAATAAAGAACCATATATGAATATATATACCTTGTGGATTACTCGTTAGAATTCCAAGATAACTACATTGCTTTTGGGTTATTATACACTCATCCATTCTAGTATATGTGAAACATACATCTACAGAATTCGGCATGGCCGGATGAAGTAATAACATCGTTGTACGCATAGCAGCTTGTTAGATGGGACAAGTATTCTATCGTGGCCTTGCTACGCGTTCTCTCCTTTCCCCCTTCCCCACGTTCCAAAGGAAAACTATATAGCTATTCCCTACATCACTCAAAGTCGTATTTATACGAGCTAATCGCCAGCATGCCGGATCCCACGTAACATATTATTCATTAGTCTTCGTGAAGCAACGTCTGTCAAGACACCAGGATGGCCATGTACTCGCACTTTTAAGGTAGATAGGTCAAAAGTACATTGTGAATCAATAAAGGCGGAAACCAAAGTATAGAGTACGATCACAACAAGAGGGGGCAAGAAGGAATTATATTGAGATGGAGACCAAAACTTTCAATTTAGAAGTTCCTGTAATGTTTTCGATGATAACATTCCTATTCACTTCCGCTTTGCATCACTCGCCGGTAGATTATAGGCCGAAGCGTTAGATCATGCTTGGATAACCTAACCGACCCCATCTATCCTCATACCCACATGCCGGGTCAGCCGATTTCTCCTTTGATATGGAAACACTATTCACCTTGTTTGGAAAGGAGACGAAGGGAAGTAGAAATATAGACGTAAGGTAAAGGATATTGTATCGAAAGAAATTAAAAAGAAGGGAAAAAAAAGGGTTAATATTTGAAAGGGAAGAGGAGGGGCAGCAACGCAAACGTAGAAGGCAGGAACGCAAATTCATCCCAGGACACAACCACAAACCGAGACAATAGAATGGCAGCAACAATAGACAGTGTAATCAACATACAGCGGTAAGAAAAGAACAAAGGAAGGGCCAGAAAGCGCTCGGTGACAGGTTAGAAGTGCTCGTATGATGCAAAGGTTCCGCCATCCCCTGAAATCAAGATCCGCCAGCCAGTATTCACAGAAAAACGGCAAAGGTCTCCTCTTCTCCATGCACGCTAAGGCAAAATCAGAGTGGAAAGAAAAGGGAATAAAGTCCCAATATCGTTCTTGTCTTTCTTTCTGCATACGTGTGCTAAATGTGAATGGGTGTGTGTTTGTGCTTTCTCTTGAATGAATGAATCAAGACTACAAAATATGGTATCACATTCGAGAGACTTTCGGATGAGACTCGGGGAATAGCCGATGCGGACATAAAAGAGAATGGGAAATTTAGGAAATCCAGACGAAAAACTAACTATTGATAGTTGCTAGATTGGTTGTCTGGGGCTAGAAAATCAGCCGTCAGCACCACATGCGAGACGATATCACTATATCGAGGTCTAATGCGATGCTGTGTCCAAGGCGAGCAGAGAGAGAAGATTAGTGGCGACAGCTACTTACGTTGCTGATACACCTGGTTGCTCTGCCCGTAAGGGGAATGGGGGTAATTGCCTGGATAGGTCATCTGTCCGTTACCCTGGGGATAGACCATGCTACCTGCGCCAGTAGCACCATACTGGCCTGGTACCTGGCCATCGGCAGGCTGGTAACCAATTGGAGGTAACTGAGGCCGAACACCACTAGGGTATGAGGGGGGCTGAGCTGCCTGTGAGGGATCGGCTGGAGCGCTGCCGTCCACCTGTCCTGCCTGAGCCTGAGCCTGCGCTTGGGCCTGCGCTTGTGCGGCAGCAGCCCGCTCGCGCTCCTCAGCAGCCTTGCGCTGGTTCTCTTCCTCCTTCTTACGGGCCTTCCACTCTTTGCGAATCTCCTTGAATTCTGCGGTTCGAGCACGATCTTGGTCAGCAGCGAAATCGTAGAAGTGCGAAGCGAGGCAATAGTTCAAACGGAGCTGAAACAATATGTACATCTCGGTAGCTCGGATAGTTTTAACTCCACGCCGTCTCCAGCGCTACTGCGGTCTCCACGTGTTCCACCACCAGTGCTGTGTAACAAGACTAAGGACGCAAAAGCCGCACTAGTCATTTTAAGGGACTGGAACCAAACTACAGGGAGAATAAAAAAAGCAAAAGATATCAACTCAAATCAAGGATCTGAAAAGCTTCAAAACCATACCTTCTGGAGTACGCTTCGAACCATGGGATTGCATTGTTACGTGCGCATTCAAGTGGTTTAGAGTACCATAGGCCTTCTCACAACCATTCCAGCCGCACTTGTACATGCGTTCAATCTCCTCATAGCGACGTCGTGGTCGCTTGTGTTGTTGCGCACCCGGAATAGGTACGAATGAATAAACCTAGAATACAAGACGTCAGTCCAAAAACATAATAAACAAATGCAACATCCAAGCCAGGTCCGGTAAATAAGTATTTTCTGAATTCCTCCACATCGAGACTCCCGGCTCAATGAAGGAAAACTTCCAGATGCGCAGTCTCGAGACCATGCACCAGGACCGCACACAGGAACGTACCTGACCAGGGCGCTGCCCTGCGGTCGTAGCAGGGGAGGCGGAACCAACCGTTGTTGCAGGAGAACTATATGGCCCCGGCAAGCCATGCTGGTGCTGGCCATATCCATGCGACCATTCTGGACGCGCATACATCTGAGGTGGATGCCCCTGGTACTGGGTCATATCATGACCCTGGGGCTGGTAAGGCGAATAAGGAGGAGGATAGGTAGGGCTAGAAGCTGCAATCGAGGGATCTATAGGAACGTCCGGGTCAGACTTTATGTTCGATTGGTTGCGATGGTCATTATCTTGCCCATCGTTGTGAGTGGTAGACGGACTTGTTGCTTGAGCCATACCTGCCGCACCACCGGCTTGAGTATTTGGCGCGTGGTGGTATTGAGGCGGGCGGGCCAGGTACTCAGGATACGCTGTAGAGCGCCCGGAGGGTTGATTCAAAGGGTAGTCCGACTGCGGGGTGGTTGACGAGGGTATGGCGGTAGATCGCACCTCGGGCTGGGGTGTATACTGCGGGGTAGGGCGGGCCTCGGGTTGGGGGGTGTATTGCGCGGGAGCAGCAGCAGCAGAAGCCTGTTCTGCAGCTGGGGGTTCAGAATGCGCGTCGGCCAACGGAGGATGTGGAGAGTTCAAACCTGACTGCGCGTAATCAGATGCAGGCCTGTCCATAAAATGGTCACGTCGTGTGGTATAGTATGTCCAAGACTCCTCCTCGCAGTGACCACGCGTACCTGGTGGAATGTGTTGACCACAGATGATGAGCTCTTGGTGTTAAAGGAACAGAAAGACAGATGATCGTTTTAAAGACAGGGACGCGTCGCTGTGAACGGCGACAGCTCAGTTGTGTTTAGAACGTACAGAATCGGTGGGTAAAGACAGGCTGGCGATCTCGAGACCTGCTTCGATGGGCGCGACACAGAAGATGGCAGGTATGATCTTTCTTGATCTCTCCCTCGCTCGCCCTCTTTCTCACACACTCGTTCGTGACGAAGGTCAAACGGCAACGAAAGGGAACAAAAACGATCAAGCAAAGCACAAAAGAGTGCAGAGAGTGAATGCGAAACCTGAATGAAAGGCGGGAGAGCTCTTGTCGCGATCAACCGCGCAGGAATTCGAGGGCTGGTGGTCGGTGCTCTGAAGGATCGGAGGTGATGAGGGATGTTGTCCCTTTCCTTTATCGTGTTGGTGTGCGATCAGGATGCTTAATCGCCTTAGTTTCCTCCTTAGGGTGGACGAAAGATGCCTTGCAGGTGACCGGTAGCTCAGCAGAAGAACCGGCGGGAGGAAAATGGTCTGCCTGCACTCAAAGGCGGGCTGGGAGGGGGGTGAGGGTTGCAAAGCAGCCAGGACAGGGTAAGTAAGGTGCCTGGCGAGATTCCCAGCTCGACGGTTGTAGTGCGAAGACGATGCTTCGATCGTGGCAGCGCGGTTGATTTTGACCCTAAAAAATCAATGGATGGGATGGGAAAGATGCGTGGCCGACTCGACGGATACACTTGTCGCAGAAGGGGAAGAGGCCTGGGTTAAGGAGGCGGCTTAGGAGAGAGCGGACGCCGGACGGGAGACCAAGCGAATTCGCGGCAGGTAGAGGGATGCAAAGGAACCAACTCCTCGTGGATGATGTGGGTGCTGTGGAGTTGCGTGGAGCCCGTATTTTTGGTTTCGTTATTTCGTTGGTTTTTTTTTTCCCCTTCTCAGTGGTTTTTCTTTTTTTTTTTCCAATGACTCCAGTCCGATTAGGGAGAAGTCAGATGGATGGATGAATGGATGGGGGGATGAAAGGGGACTGTCTACTGGCAGAGGAATTATTCGCGCGATGGCTGAATTAAGCGGCGCTGTGTCCCTTTGCGGCAAGCCTAGCGGGTTTGGCGAACGGTCATCCACACGACCCACCGTGTTGAAATATCACGGACCGAAAACACAACTCTTGCCTATCCTTCCTTAGAGTAATGATCGTGTTCTTGTTCGCCTTTCGTTCAGTGGTGGTGTTCTCTCTTGACCAGGAATTTTGGGGACGAGAATTGCTGGATCCCGAATGAAAGGCGTTTCGTTTCTACCCACGCAAAGCACGTCACGCCCTTCTTGGGAGTGGTCTGTCGCTACTCTTTGATATAGCCACCAACGGTTCGATATTCTTATTGACTAGTACCAACGAGAGGGGATGACAGGGGACCAACTAAGAATGGGAATGGGGAGAGGAACTGATAACCACCACCCTGGTCGTGGTTGTCGAAGGTTGATGATAGTCGTGATTGTCTGTAGTCGAACCGACCAAGTGTGAGAATAGCTTTCCCGCACGTTCGGGATGGTGACGGAGCCCGCGTTTCGAGTCTAGGCAACACGTAACTTAGTTGAGCTAAGTGACGCCTGTGGATGTCCACTCTGTCCACTCGATGAACAAGTAAAGGGTCGTGGACGCTCACTAGCGTGGGTTGAGTTACGGGACGGTTGACGGCGTCGCAGTCGCGCGCACGAGGAGGCTGGAGCGAAGTGCTGGGACTTCTTTCTTAGTGAGGAGTTTAGGAGCCTGGGACAGCTTAGCAGCTGCTAAGAATGGCTTAGGCTCGCCCTAGTTGTCAAGAGGGTGTAGCGTAGACTGGGGGAAGCTGTGACAACGCTTGCAGGATGAGGTTTGAACACAGGATAGCGGAGTGGGATGCTTGAAAGTGATTAGGTGATGGTGATGATGATGTTTCTAAAGTTTCTTTTTAGGTGATGAGGATGAGAAATAATGTGGAAGAGAATAATAATGATGATGCGAGAGAGAGATTTTTTTTTTTTTTTTTTTTTTTTTTTCCCCTTGTGAGGCGGTGATTGGGAGGCAAAAGTGAAGGGGGAAAAAAGGGAGTTGGCGGCAACTGGTGGGCGGATCCGAGGCAGATGATGAGTTGCTGACTAGTCCCTCCACAACCCAAGCCTTTGTTCTAGATACCACCGCCACCTACAGCAGGCACTGCCAAGATCAGGTACTCAGTACTTTTATACGGACGGTTTTCTCTAGCTCCGACCATATTTGATCTTGGCCTCACCGTAATAATAATAATAATGCAAAGGAGGTAGAAGGCATGATATCTGAAATTTTCCAGCCTCTATCAAAACCCCCCGTTTGGGGCTTTCTGCCTCAAGTTACACAAGTATCGCATGCTCAGCTAAGTTATCTGGTAAATGCGGAGTACAGCATACTCAACAAGTCAGGAACGCGTATGTGGGAATGACACCAGAGACGTCCCGGCCACTCCAATTAGAAAAAGAGTCGTTTCCCAAGCGGCTCTCGTGTGGAACTACTCCATATTCTCCCGGACAGATTCCTAACAATATGACAAGTATGATCCGGTATCCGAAATCCAACCTGATCGCCATAGATGGTTCCTGAAATGAAATGAATCATATATGATGGGACATACCATTGCATTCCAGAAACAACACGGGCAAAAAAAGTGTATGATCGGGAGATCATTCATTTTGACGTCAAACCTATAGTCGAGCATCCCCCTGTTACGGAAGATAAATTCTTCCATTGTCCGGCTCAATTAGACACGATCATTTTTCCACTACTCCGAGGAGATAAAAAGTGGAGTTTGCAGGGTCAAAGGGCCCCGAGAGATTGGAGTCACTGGACGGATAGGAGCAGCCACAGGGTATCCTGTAGCACGAGGAAGAAATTGTCGCATGGGAAGAATGGGCGGACTCCGTTTGTGAATGATGATACCAGTACCAATAAACGATCATTTCTACATATTTTTCCTTCTACTAGTAGCTTGTGGGCAATTTATTATGATATGCTGATGCCGCTTGGTGATGATGAGATTCTTGCTGACGTTTGAAATATTACGAAATATATTCTTTCATATGTAAATGATAATAATAATTAAAATAAACAGAGCACGGAAAAACACATACGTAGTTCATCAATCAATAGTAATACTAAGTACCAACGTTTTCTGTGCAACAGTCTGTCATCATAACTTCAACATAGAATATCTCAATTACCCCAGTTGGGGAATGTATGCAAGAGTCCATACCATACTCAGTCCTCAGCCGAATTACTACATAATCCCTCAACAAGACTTCACAGTTCATAACATGCCTCGCGGGGAGAGAAGCGAAGGTGATTGAGGAGGATATGGGGCGGCTATACCTTTGGTCTGCGTCCATTCTCTGGGGCAAAAGACGCGCAGGACTACTAAGAGCGGGGAGAGAGGAAGGAGGGGCGGCTGGCCACGTCGGATGTCAGGCAGGGAAACAAAAAAGCCAGGGAGAAAGTCCGACGGCACCTGTCGGGTCGCGCAGGGTACAACTAAACTACCTTTGCTTTGGTAGGACTCTTCGGAGGGTCTATGTGGTCATGGTTGGTCACGCTGACAGGGTGAAAGGTGACGCCCCGATGCAGTCTGGCTGCAGTTTGGCTGTGGGTTTGGCGCGCTCGGTGGGGGCCACACGGAGTTAACCATCCAGTCAAAGGACGAGATCTCTCCGGGTGCTGACGGTAATATTTTACTCCCAAGTTACTGACTACTAAGGGCTTCGCTGATACCTTGTGATTTGTTCGACTCCAAACGGAGTATTCCTCCGGGTTCTGTCGGCTCGTTCATTGGATATTCTGCATCCTTGCTCAGCAGTCACAACCAAAAAAGAAATTCAAGGTGTTCAAGGAGAAATGTAAGCGACCGTAATCACAGCTAATGGTCGCTGGCAGACATCAGCCTAGAAGGCCACATCCCGGCAAGACCGGGTAGACCGTCCGTCAGTCTAGACCTTTTTGCGCAGTCCGCCTTCTATTTTGCTGCCCCGGTGGGAGGGAACCACTACTGCACCATACCCTTCTTTTGTCCGCCGTACCTACATATATGTACTATAATGTATACAAGCGAATTGAAAATAATATCAATTTCGCAACCGAAGTCACAAGAATCATTTTATTAGTTAAAAATTTCTCTACAGGGAAAAAATTAGATAGAAAACAGAAACGGAAAGAACAAAGGATGCAGCAGTCCTAAGTTCTGACTAGGGCCGTGATCCACCAGGTGAACTATTACATTAACCCTATTACATAAGCATAAGTACCTGCAAACCATGCCTCAAGGTATTATTATTCCATAATAGAGTACATATAACAAAATAATAATCAATCGAAATTCACTCAGTTGTCGTTAATAATGTCAATTAATGACAATAGCTTACTGGTTTGGAGGGAAAAAAGGAAAAAAATAACAATCGGGTGGGGCCGTAAGTTCGCTGCCCTGGTCATGTGCACCGCTTGCTGATCTAAACATGATACGAATTAAGTTTAGGTACTTTTGGTGCATTATTAGTTAGTAGCTAAAATTGTGTGGTACTACAATAGTTTAAGAAGGTAGATGTATTATTTCTGGACATCATGGTATTTTAACATTATTAGTTGCTTACTTTACGGGAAAAGGAAGAAATGATGATCATTTGTCTCTATCTTGTCCTTCCAATTTCGCCCGGCATTCTGTCAGCATTAGGACCGATACAGGAAAGATAAAAGTATAAATGTTATAATCAGATAATTAATACATCCACAAACGATCCTTTTAAGAATAGCCCAAGTCCGAGTACATATGTACTCTGCACCAGGTAGTAGTATACATATGATAGCGACATCTATATATACATAAATACGCATACGTATGGTACCAAAAGGCAGATAGCATATAATTAGCTAATTCGTCGGGTAATGATCAAATTTCCCCTAATCCTAAACCAACCCAAGAAGAGAGTGAAGGTTTTCCTTCTCTATATTTGGAGACTTTCAAGAAGAAACCATGATATGTACGCGCTACTACTTAACTAACCTATATATATATATATAAATGTAATTTAGAGGGCCCGAATCCGACCTTCAACGGAAAGCACAGACGCCCTCTCTCCAACAGTTCCACGTTGGCCCACTATATTACCAATTGCAAAATACTCGTATACGATACCATACATACGGGCGACTTCTACTCTGGGCGACCTGCAGCAAGGACCCACTAGAGCTCCATGCGGGCGTGCACTCCCCATTGAGAAGGTGCTTACTTCTCTTGTTTTATTATTATTATTGGTGTTATCAATCCGAGGATTCAATCCATACCTTAGCTATGATTGATTCCTTTCTTCTTCCTCTTTTGACCGACTATCTATTATCTGCTATTGGCCTTTTCATGGAAGGTACACGACTCACGGAGAACAACATACAAGCACGAAGTACAGATGGACCCTCAAATTCATTAACTAGTAGTTTCCAAAGTTTAGGTTAACCTAAGTACAATATCATAGTACCAGCACTAATAACATAGCGCAAGGAACTAACCAACGGAATGACTCCCGGATGGTGCTTGGGACTAGGTACGGAGTAGGTAGTTTATACCGAATTGTTTGTCTTGATTACATAATAGCCACATGTCTCGTCATATGATAATATCTTGACGTCTCTTATATGGCTAACGTTGAACGCCAAACTACTTCAAGGTCATTTGATCTGAGAACTATGCACTATCAAACCCAATATGATCATACGACTAACACTGATAAATAATATGTATGGTTATACATAGGACAACCATAAGCAAAGGAATGATGATGATCGTCAGCAATAATATATGAATAACCATTTGCTGATAAGTGCTGCAAATCCCGCAGAAAGGTTTGAAAAATAAAGGTTCCCTGTTTCGGTTTCTTCCACTTCCAGCTTCCTGCATAAAACAACATTAACCCTACTAGTATGATCACTGTTTTTATTTGCGAGTCTACTCATTTCTTCGCTCTATCTTACTAACTCATGAACATTGCTCTACTTTTCTGTATTAATAATAGAAGACATTCAAGCAAAACAGACAGAAAAATGCCTAGCCGCGTCTTCCGACGGAAGACCGTCGGGGAAGGAAACCTGGTTCTTTTCCCCCAATCCTACTACCTATCTCTTTCCCCCTTCTTCCGTAAATATGATCATCTGTGTTCTTTTCTTTTTTCCCGAGCGATAATATTAAAACATGGGAATTCAAATCTATATTATTATTATAATCATAATACACTTATCTAGTTTCTGCTATTGTATCATTTATTTTTCTGAGCTTACGTTAACAAGAGTTACCAGGCAATTCGGTCTCAGTCTTCTGCAAGGGCGGCTGCGCCCCGGGCTTGGCCGGATCATGTTTTGTTTTTGATGATGCCCGATGAACCTTTGTCCCGAAAAGGAAGCGCTAAACCAATTTTAGACGAATGAGATCCCCTTTTAATCAATGTGATGACACGACACACCTGCTTTTGCTTCACCATATAGCTATCCAAGATCTCTATTTCTGGGTGGAGAGAGCTTTCAAATGTATAACAACTGGAATGACAATAACCCTACTAATCTTAGTTCAGGATTCGCAGAAAGATGGTCTGCATAATATTCACTCGTTCGGCGAACGAATTAAAGGTCCAAATCAGATTCCTTCTACAATTCAACTCGGAGGTGCAATAATCCATATTATCCAGCAACGTAACCCTAGTCAGAATTACGGGAATAGTCATAACGATAACCAATACCCGATACCAGCGAAACTTGGCTTTGACAATGAAAGGAAACCTCCAACGAAAGCCAGCTTCATCAATGTAATACTATCATATGATTAGTTTCCTGTTTTCAGATGAACAACAAATGAAAAGATGGGAGTCACTACTCCTGCGATCGGCATGCATTATCTATCTAAGAGGCACTTGCGCTCCACTAAACATGATTAGTTCTGCCCAGCAACGCTTATCAATTGAGCCTCGATCGGAATGCGCAAGAACAGCGAGCTAACTAGTTTAACTATAGTTAGGTACTTTTCTACAAGAGAAAGCTAATATTTAATTGTTAGATCAAAGGGATACCAGGGCCGAGGTCGTTACTGCTTTTGTGCCGCATGAAGTCTCTAGTTATGTATTATAATGACCTGCTCTACATTTGCTTATAAGGAGCCCGAGTGAAACTCTTCCAGTCGAAGCTTTGAAGCAGTATAAGTTAGCTAATAGTCCTATACAGCATTGTAACAGATTCCTCCATACTGCGCACTGAATCTTGAACTCACGCTAGAATCCTACGGCATGTATAATGCACCCTGCCTTCTAGGTTCGTTAGTTAAAAGCCGATATATCTCGGTACGTCCGTTCGCAGCTAATCCGAACTAACTATCATACTACATTATGTCCCTAAGGCGACTAGCATAAGTTTATTTCATTGCAACTACATATGGTGGGTTTACATAGTCTATGGAATATGATACATCATACATAGTTACAGAATAATATTCCGTAAGCTCAGAGTCTTCACCGCCAGGTTCTCAAGTTGTGTATTCTGTATGTAATGTACATCATAGCGGGTCACTTCCCGGCTGGTCATGTTTGAAAAAGCAATAATTTGGGGCAATTATTAATACCTCATTTTCTGAGAGAACGATTAATGATACAGGTGGTGAAGATCATTATAGCTGCAAACAAGCTAGATTACACAGCTGTCAAATGGTAGTCGTGGTAGTTCGAAGGCTAGCTACAGTCAGTTCCTCATAAGTTATACCAATGTAGGTAAACTAAAGTATGCAGGAGTTCTAATATGAGACTCACAGATGAACTAAACAAGGCACAGACGCGAACGCTGCACCATCACTCCGTAGTTGAAGATCCGATAAATAGCTAAAATTGAGATCCTAGCCAACCCAGGTTCGTCCAAGATTGCCCTCTTTCGTTAGTCCACCAGAAACTAGCGCAAGATGGGGGAAAATCTGCAAATTTCGAGAGGTTGAACTTCACTTCACTTATTAGCATCATTGATGGGGAGAGTGATCCTGTGCTTTTATAGGTTTTTGATCCCTTCTCTTTTATTTATTCCCCAAGCCAGTGTAGTATAGTTAAGAAGGAAATAAGGCCATAGGAAGATAACGTTGTCCCTGCTTTGCCTTCTCAATTCAATATTTATGTATCAATAACCCACGTTTAATTAATTATTTTCTTGAAACCACCTGCATTATTGTGCATGTATATACAATCTATAATATAGCAGTAATATAGCAGTAATGGGTCCTACTACACACATGTTTGGGCTTTTAGCCTGTTGAGCGGGTTAATCCTATGTGGACAGTAGTTATCTTTATATCAATATCATTATCATTTTGAGTGTTCCAAAATAAATCTAATAACGTTCGCAATGGTGTTGATTTGCCATACGATAACAATATCCATGCAGCATACAACCCGATCCAAAAGGTCCGCTTTAAAACAACCACTAGGTTACTATCATAGTACTACTAACGTTTTCCCCATATACATATGTGTGCTCCACAATTCTTGCATGCGATTAGCTGTCATATATTAAATTATAAGACAAATTATCGATACATATTCCATGCATATTCTATATTCGCTAATTGAACTCCAACTAGGCTCTAACCAGGTAAGTTCGTCTCCAATAAGTTTATATCATACATGTACTACTTAAGATGGAGCACACGCCTTATTATTATTCAGGGACCTCCAGTTTTTTCCCTACATAACAGCGCTGTTATATGCAACATGCATATGATACGCATATACCACCATTATGATATGTACCGGACGTGATAGCGTGATGTCATCAAGGTTCAGAAGCCGTTATGTTTGGATCCACAAATGATCCTAGATTTCACAACCAAACTATCATAGTAATAATCTCCCAATGCATCCCATGGTGTTGGGAAGGGCTGGGTTCTCGATGGATAACTACTATCATAACTTTAAAGTATGCATAATATTTAAAAGCTAAAAGAGATAAAATGGAGGAATAAAAATACCTATCACAAAAAATTAATAAAGGGATCCAAGCCCATGGGCCATGGTGCAATACTAGTGTGACATCTTGAGGCATGAGAACACAGCATACCCGGGGTTGGTAAGATTATGGAACACTTATTAGCATTCATGGAACCATGGGAATAAGTCATATAGTAGCTGATTATTGCTTTAATAAGATATAAGCAATATATAATGGGACAGGAACTTCCATAAATAGAGAAAACGTACTAGAAAGCCACTAGTAGGATTTAGAAGCAGCCAAGAAGTATTCTATTATGTATCATATATGGAGACGCCATAAGATTCTTGCCACCAGTCACCAATAATATAGACAGATAATAAAAGTCAAACAATCATGATATCACATTAACTTATTATTATGATGATTGTTTGGGAAATTGTGGATAGCAGATACTAGGGCCGCATGACAAATAAAACAGTATGCGACTCCAGGCACGCCCAAGATAATTACGATATCTATCAATCCCGTGAAAACCCTTCCTAGGTAGGTTATAATAATAGTACTCCCGGGTTGGTTATCGGAAATCAGGTGCAAAGAGTTGCACACATATGAGAGTATCATAGTACTAAGTTCATGCGTGCTGACTACATGAGGCGTATGATTATACGAAGTTCGTTGTCCATTCAGAACTAAACTATCATCAATCTTTTATTGGTGGCGTTAACTATCGTATGGAAGTTCATGCAACGTAAGCATGCAAATACATTACCAGTCGGGATCCTACCAACGATGGAAACTGATATGTAACAATGAATAATCATGTACCACCATTTTTCAACTGATGAAACGAAAATTGGTTGAAGGGACGTTATCTCGATCGCCATAATGAGCGAGAAGCAGCTCTCATGTTAGAGTTTATCTGATAGGATAAGCAATTTGTGATGCCAGAAATGCTACCCAGAGAAAAGAACAGACGCGGTTATTATGCAACTAGGTACAAGTTATGCAGGTCCACGTACCGCTTATTCCGATTTATTTTATTTATCCATTCTACGCTTAGGCCACCGGAGACATGGATGGAAATTGGCTTAATCACCTATGCAACAGGCGATCAGGGTCATGAGCGATCAAATGAAATTAGAGGATTTTCCCGGGTGAGTTGTAATAATGATACTTCGCGAATCCTAAGTATTTGCAATTTATGAAGACTGAAGTAAAGAATAAAATAATAGAAATAAAACAGAGACTAGGAAACTGATGACCTACTTTCCTTGCTGCTACAAGTTCCTCAGATGAAGCACAGCTTTTTCTGCGGGTTTCAGTACCGACCTTTCAATAGAAATAATCGGAAACATAGGCTTATGATAGATAGCTACTTGTGTCGCGGCATCCAAGAAACAATTCTTCCATCCTACCTACAGTTGCACAGAAAACTTGTTCATAGTGTATATGATATGGATAAAATTTCAAAAGCTTCTGTTATCGCATTTTCGGTGGCAGAATCAAGTCATGGAAGCGGGAAGGCTTTTTCACATCAGATGTTGCTCATGTTTGGATATAGTATCAAGGTGAATTTGCTCACCGAACAAGGGTTAACCTTCTATCATCGTCCACCTTCATTTAATGATTCCTCTGCCGCCAACTCCCGAAAAGCAAACAAACCTCGCTTTCCAGAACTCTTGGCGAATCGTATCTAAGACAGCATTGTTGTGGTACATATATTAATACGAGGTGCATGAATACCCTGGTCGTATCATAGGCTCAACTGTCTTGCCTTAATTCGTGCGCTAGTGTGCGCTAAAGAGTGCATAAACTCCGAAGTTTTGCGCAATATAGTGAGTGCTTCGAACAGATCGCAAACAGAGGTCTGTGGATCGTCTGATGCATCCCCAAAACGTAAGGGATGAAACCCCTCAAAGGGGTCTTCTTCTATTGCACGTAAAGTCTTAAAGTCTGGCGTCATGCGCATACCACTTTTGAAACTTAAAGACAAGCATCAAATCCATTGACCCACCTAGCAATCTGTGGACCCAACCTGGTCTCTGGAGGGTGCGTTTTCATCTCGCTTAAATTCAGCTCTTTCTGAGAACTATGATACATCATTCATGAATAGATCGCGAATGATGGGTTTGCGGGGGCAAAATATGGTTTGCCCATGCATCGTGTTTGCTAACCTATCATGATCTGACTTGGGCCTATATCTATCATAGATTGAGATCCTAGGCCACCATTATGTAAGGCTGGAGATTGCAAAGCAGTCAGAGAGTGAGGAGAGAGGGATCGGAGGAATAAATATAAATTAACCTATAAGATTGCCAAAATGATCTTTCTGGGCGGTCAACTATTCACAGAATCGCAGAGGATCTTTTGGCTTCATCCCCAACGTGTGCTTGATGCTACCTTTCTCTCGTTCATTCTGCTCAAGTAGAGCACAAACGAAACAAATGAGACAAAAGCAGAGAGAGAAGATGATTTAGGTAGAAACCATTTCTTTTGGCCGAAAGGCGGTCAGCTTGCCCCTTGCTAAAACCGACTGGCAATGAAGCAAAAGTATACCATTATATCTTAATCTCCACCTATTGATTTCTGACAAGCCATGAAAGTTATGAGTTGGAAATTATGATTATACCAGTTTAACAGCGAACGCAGAGAAAAATGTAAAATAGAACCAGGAAATGAACGTTCTCTGCGAAGCATGACTCTAACGGAGGCGAATATGGCTAGTAACTACACATAAGCTAGTGGCGAGGACAAAGGAAAAGCTTCGCATATACCCTGATATATGAATTTTGACTTTTAGCGGAGGGCTTCTAGGTGAACTGTATGGTATAGCACTACTATAGCTATTGCTTGCTTTAGGGCCAGAGTTCTGAAGGCATACCCTGCATGGGTAGCGACGCAAACTAAAGTCAGCTATGTAGATCAAGCATGATGGTGAATACTATTGCCATTAGGGCAGTTAGCTTCCCTTACCAAGCAAGACACTTATTTCCTGTTCTATGTAGATGATGCAGACCCGTACTTTGCAGTGTACATACATCTCTATGGGTGCTTATCTGCTTTAAACGCCGCTCGAGTGAGGATTTATATTGAAAGTCCATACTGTATGGCAGTAGATGCTGCTGTTATTCTCCAAAACCACCATATTCCTATTTATTACTATACTCGCTGAGTGAACATGGCTTGCTTTCAATGTCCATTACGGCGCTATTAGTAGTACTGCGCCCATCTAAAAAACTCCATTCATACTATAAAATCCAGATTGGCGCAGAATTTCGAATCCTCAAGAAGTCCTCGCTGACAGCAGGCACATCGCTAATGTATTCATATCTGGTATGCAACCAGAGTAGATAGATCTATATATACCCTTTGAACACTCCTCGATATCATTGACGTATGATCTATCACAGGCAGGTATAGACTTGCTAACTTTCGAGTTCCTTTAGCATGTTTACCTTAGTTATTGATAGAGTGGAGTATCTATGTCTAGGACTAGTGTGTGAGCATTAGATGTCTGACATTTCTTAATGATTAGCATTCATTAGGTCTAATATACTTCTCCCGCAGACCGATTTAGTGCTGTTTTAATTACTTCCTGCTGACCCATAGGCTGAGTTCTTCTGCACCATAGTTCCTATATCTAAAATCGCAGATGATTGCTCTGGGGCTCCCTCAAAGGGACTTTCACGAGCCGCAGCTTACAATACTATGAAGTGGATAAGATTGTGGTGCCAATCCAGTACAATTATTGTCCTATAGTCATTAATCTAGACAGAATAACAGAATGTGTACCCAGGCCCTAACATCGGCCAATGTCTTAGAATCGTCGAGGGTGAAAACATGCTAGCTTTGGTTTGTAGGTTTTGTCACTAGAGCATATTCGGCTGAACTCTCGAATGCTCAGTCATGCCCATTGAAGCTCACCGTTAAAAACTTGAAACCCCTTCGGGAAACCGGGTAACAATTCAGTAAAGGAAAGGAAAAGGAAAGCATAATACGATCTCTACAAGCCGAGAAGTCTGGTGCCAGTTAAAGCCGGTGTAGATCTTGTGAACCTAAAGGATCTCAAGTACCGGCAGGAGACCTGTAGATGAAGAAACAGGTAAGAGAATGAGGTAACAAGTCTATGACGGAAACGCGAAACGCCATATGTGCGGGAGAAACCATGGAAGATAAAATTGGGTCCGATGTAGAGGGAATTGAAATCAATTCAGCAGTTTACCAACGTATAGTTACGGCTTTACCAGCGTCTGTTGTTGCCAAGGGGAG
Source organism: Pseudotulostoma volvatum (assembly GCA_019804575.2). Lineage (NCBI taxonomy): Eukaryota > Fungi > Ascomycota > Eurotiomycetes > Eurotiales > Elaphomycetaceae > Pseudotulostoma > Pseudotulostoma volvatum. Next base: position 104,441 of record JAHQZX020000001.1, on the reverse strand, counting down.
CATTGTTGGCAGTGAAGCCGCTGCGTCCACGGCCGCGACCACCGCCGCCGCCCCAGCGACTGCTACCGCCACTTCCGCCACTATAGCGAGCCATTTCCGCAAGGCGGGGATCAATCTGCTGCTTGGCTTCATTGAGAATGGTGACCAAGTCACGAGCCTGCTTAGCATCTGAACTAGGAGTTAGTGGATGAATATAATATTAAGAGAAAGCCACGAGGGAAGTATAACTCACTGTCAGTGGTGAAGAAAGTGATAGCAGTTCCCTTGGCACCCGCACGACCAGTTCGGCCAATACGGTGAACATAGTCTTCTGAATTGTTCGGGTAGTCATAGTTCAGCACATGAGTGATGTCGCGAACATCTTCATAACATCTGTTAGCAAACATAGAGCAACATTTTCTGAAGCAATGAGGCCTAAGCCCTTTTCTCAGTCGTGTGAGACTAGATGCATTACTCTCTAGGACTGATCCAGTAATCCGTCTGTGGCAGGTCCATGAGCTGGCGACAATCGTGGTCCTAAAGCAACCTTGGAATGCAGCTGAACAAGTTCAAATCATAGATCCCACACCTCTACCTGTTGAAACTGTGAGGTAGAGCTGGAGAATCAACAAGTATCTTTGCTACACTGCACTGTGAGTCCAAGGCCCTCTTGGCATACGAATTCCATGAGAAGACCCGAGAAGCCTGGACAGGTCATATGCACCAACATGTTTTCGAGAGCAGGGCATCGTGCCATTTTTTCACACGACATCAATACGGGTGGCAGCTTAATAATAGAGGGAGAAGAGGAAGGGGGGGGGGAAGGAGGGGGAAGGTGAAGGGGAGATCATTATTCATCATACCAATGCCACGGGAAGCCACATCAGTGGCCACCATGATCGGGCTCTTGCCGGTCTTGAATTCATTCAAGACCCAGTCCCTCTCATTTTGCTGTTTATCACCATGAATAGCTTAGAGACACTGTTAGCATAGCTAGAAAAACAAATAGATTTCTGGGAGAGGTACATACACAATGCTGGCCATCCATCCTGGCGCAAGAAGCGAGTAATGTCATCGGCGACACGTTTTGTGCCTGTGAATATGAGAATCTTATTGCTACGATTGTCCATGATCTTTTCCAGATGCTTGATCATTCGGTCCCGCTTTTCAAATTCAGAAACGACCTCAACAATTTGAGTGATCCTGTGGTTAGCAGATAGGTCCATGGAACCAATATTCACCTGGATGTAGTCATGTAGGAAGTCCTGTGCTAGCTGACGAACTTCTTTTGGCCAGGTAGCGGACCACATGCAGGTCTGTCTGTCAGGGCGAATCTGAGAAACGATTTTGCGAATCTGTGGTTCAAAACCCATGTCAAGCATACGGTCCGCTTCATCAAGAACAAGATAGGTTACTCGGCGGAGATTAGTCCTTCCAGCTTCTAGCATGTCAATCAGTCGGCCCGGGGTGGCAATGCACACTTCGACTCCTCGGCTAAGGTCACGGATCTGAGGCCCTTTCGGAACGCCACCATAGACGCATGTATTTCGAATTCGGGAAGATCTCCCGAACTTGCCGATCTCGGTCTGTATTTGGACGGCCAATTCCCGGGTCGGAGCAAGGATGAGGACAATAGGACCATCTCCAGGCGCAAGCAATGGCTGAGCGTTAATGTGGACAATAGCCGGTAGACAATAAGTCAGGGTCTTTCCTGATCCGGTCTCCGCAATACCTACGACATCTCGTCCGGACAAAGCCATAGGCCAGCCTTGGGACTGAATGGCGGTGGGACGATCAAAACCTTGGGCTTTGACCTCGGATAGAACGTAGTGGGGGAATCCAGCCTCATCGAATGTTTCGACAGGGCGAGGAACGTTAATTCCGTGGACGGTTATCTGATGTTCTTTCCGAAATTGCTCAATCTCGCGGGTTGAGCGGCTCGCCACATTGGGATGTTCTTTGTAGAATGACTTTTCAAATTTTGGTAGAGTTGCAAGATCTGCAATGACGATTTAGTGACGACCATACAGTGGCTTAGTGAAGTTGGAGCTTACCCCAATTTTGAGCCTTCAGCCCTGCACCTAGATTAGACATTTTATCGCCACTTCCATAACCTCCACTATGTCCATTGGAGTAACCATTCGAGGTGGAGTGGTACCCATTTGAGTATCCGTTCCCATGATGGTTTCTAGAATTTTGAGTTAGTAACCGAGGGAGGATCCGCGCTGGGCTGAAAGAGACGTGGAAATGAGCACGCAAGGTTTGCATGTTGATGACGCCATGGAAACGTTGGGCCAGGCAAACAGAAGCCCAGACTTTGAGCGGAAAAAGCAGCGGCTAGAAAAATTGGGAAATACCATAAAGAAACGAGGGGAAAAGGGGCCAGAAAAATGCGGGAATAGTGAATTCAAAAAGAGGCGAGTACATACCTGTAATGGCCACCGTAGGAGTCGCGAGAACCATGCCCACCGTGAGAGGAGGCCATTGTCTATGGTGTTGTTGAAACCCAAATATGAAAACTTCTTCTTCAGAACTGGAAAAGAAAGAACCAAAAAGAGAAAGGAGAAATAGCCGAAAGAAACGTCTAGAGTTCTCTATGAACGGATTTTTTGCCACCAAGTAAGATGAAGATGGAAATGATGAAGGAGAAGGAAAGAAAAGAGATGGGAGGTTGTGTGGGAGGGTCTTGTGAAGGTTGGGAAGAAAAAAAAGAAGCGAGCGAAGGGGCTTCAGGCCGCGCTTGAAAATATTCTAGCGCCACAAAAGATTGGGCGCTAAAGGGATATTGCTTATCTAATCAATACCTTCGAACTCTCAACAGTTTCTAATGCCGAAATTAAATGAGATGATGAGGACGATCGTGTAACAATATTCATTGCCTCATTCTGCATTGATTCTTTCAGATTTCTAAAATCTTTCATAGCAAATTGTTTTTATTGTTATTTTGCTCTTCCCTCTCCTCGTCTTTCATAAGTGCTACTTAGGAGTTGACTTCACGCCCCGTCCCGTTGGGGAAGTCGTTTTGCCACCCATCCCATATCCCAGAATCCGATCTCTAGCTCGGTAGTGCGAATGAATATCCTAACCAAGTCTTCGAGTCTATGAGGGGAGACTTTTTGGATATGCCGTTCCAGAAGTGCTAAACAATAATGAGCCTCAACGATCGAAAAATCCCGAGAAATGAGAAGTCATGGTAACCCCATACTTGCTCCCGCTTTGACAGCCTCGGTGTAATCGTCCGCAACATAGTATTTGACCCAATCCCAATACTTGTTCTCTTCCTTCGTGCTTTGGTTTTCGCTGTGTAGCCGTTGAGCGATTACACCGTAGCCAACAAGACAAGGGGCGAGGGCTATTTGAAGTGCAAGCCAATCTTCTGATTGGCCGATATCGAGGATGTATCTGCTGTACGCGGTGCACGCTTACAGGCTCTGGTATCAGCATGGCCTCGATAGAAATGCCCTGTGAAGGCTGAACTAAGATGATTCCAACCTTGCGATTCAGGATATTTCTCCATACTCTCCTTAGACAGGCCGAAAGATTCACAATAGTGGATGTGTAAAGCCATTTCTTTTTCAATATGGGCTATAATCCTAGCAGACTAGAACAATGGCGTTGTTTTCGTGAGAACGGGCGGTTTCGGGGGGCACCTGACGCTTACTGTGGAAATAGACTCCATAGTCTTGGCCTTATATGCGGCTAGCGCATTGCTTCGGGCGAAATGTATCTACATCCTTGTCAGGCAAATCAACGTGGTAACGTAATGGGCGTATCGCTCACGAGGTAGAGATAGTCTTGTATGAGATAATATTGGAACCTTTCAGCTGGAAGCGTGCCATCTCCTACCCTAAGCACAAATTCATGCTCGGTGAAAGCCTTCCATACCGGAATGACATCGGGACGATCGAGAAGATATTCCAGGAAATGACCACTAGAAGCCAGTTAGCCATCATTATGCGCGAGCCCAAGAGCGGACCAGAGAAAAGCATCCGTACGGAGTAAAAGGCAGCGAGTAAAGGGAGTGGAAGTGATTAATAGGGCCATTGCCCTTACTCATATCAACACTGGTCTTAATGCCCGCCTCAACGAACCTCACTGCTCCACGAATCGCGCTCTCCAAATGCTCCCCTAGAGCCAGGCGTGCTGCAATCGCTGAAGCAAGCGAGCAACCTGTTCCGTGGGTGTTCTTGGAGATGAGGAAAGCAGTTTCTATAAGGGTCACATTGACCCCATCATATAGTACATCAACAACAAATTTTGCATCATAAAAGCCCTCTGAAGCACTGTAGTCTTTTGATAGAGGACAATGACCACCCTTGAGAAGGATGCTTTTCGGACCTAGCTGCCAGAGCTGTTTTGCAAGTTGAACGATGTCATTGATATCATGGAGCTCTTGACAAATGACACCTGCATCCTCCAGTAAGAGCTTTGCTTCTGGGATGTTCGGCGTTAACACTGTTGCCAGTGGGAGTAGTTTGGTCCGAAGACCCTGCACCGCATCATGAGGGAGTAATCGTGTCCCGCTTGTCGAAATCATAACCTTTTGATCAACGCTAGAAGTGAGGATGATGATTCGAAACGTGACGATATAGGAGACCATACTGGATCCAGTACTACGGTGGACACCTTATGATTGATCAGTGTTTCTGCAACAACGTCAACCGTCTCAGCGGATGACAGCATGCCTGGAAAGGATCAGTTGCGGTCTCATGTTGCTTGGACTTCTTCGGAGTCCAAACCAAAGACAACAGCATGAGTACTCACCGAGCTTTACTACATCTGCACCGATATCTTCTAGGGCAGCATTGATCTGTTTTCTAACGAACGCTGCGGGAACGACATGAATCTCCTGCACTCCCAGAGTATTCTGGGCCGTGAGACCAGTGGTCGCGGTGAGTGCATAACAGCCATGAACAGCAAGAACCCGCTGGTCTGCCTCGAGACCACTTAATTCGAAATGGATTTACCATCAGCAAAGGTTTGGTTGAATCAAATGCAGGGATTTGAGATGAATAATCTCAGGTGGGGTGCAATAACGAATACGCACGCGCCACCTGAACTATCCGATCCTGCTATAACCAGAACTCGTTTCGGAACCATTGCTCGAGATCGATGTCGATGAGCTTTCCTCGTTGAGACTTGGCTAGCACAGTTCTCGTTGAAAGAGGAGTGGTCAAACGGAAATCGATGATGGATTCAAACTTCCGTCTCCCGAAGGCCTGACATTTTATTATTAATTGATTAATACTATTGGCCCGTTGGTATTGGCACTCACCCCCTCAACATCGGCCACTTCCTTCCCTTGAATGAATCCGCTTTAACCCATCGGCGGAGATTATCAATCAGGACAACCCATAGCGGGCAAAACAGAAGTGTGGACGTCCACCTGGTCTTAAGAGCAAGCCAAGGGGCCTACCATTATGTACAACTATAGCTATGATAGCAGATGCGCACAGCATTTCGGCCCTTTCAGGTAAGATGTTACTGAATGAAAAGATAGATATGGGGATAGTTATAGAACGTCTCCAGTTTTCTGCCTGCCAGCTCTTTGACGTATCCTCCCCCGGTCGGATTTAACCTCCCATTAAACGTCGCATCCATAATGTAGTAGAATTCGTATGTTAGCATCAACTATCTACTTTATCCACCAGTACTATGATGGGGAAGGACTTCTTGATCAGTTCCATCTTATTTCGTTTCTACTGCTAAGCGGAAAGAAAGAAAGAGACGAGGAAGAATCCTCTTTTGAGCCAACACAGCAAAGGCGGGATACCTGTAATTACCTAATTTATCAAGGCCGCAATAGTTCATCAGTGAGCCATTTGGAGGAAGGTATATTATTCCGATGCCAACAAGACTCGTCTATGGCCCCATGTACTCTTTGACTGGTAACCGTGTTGCCCTTGAACTTGAAAATAGTCTCATTATTATCACGCGAAGGAGCCGAATACACAATTCCATTCGATGCCCTGCAATTCTAGCAAATAGAAGTGAAGGAAATCCACCTCAATTGAAATTGAACAAAACGTTCATTTCCACCCATTGCCTGCCACACTTCTGGAGGTAGCCGTCAACCACACCCTTTACCGTCTCGAATCGATCTCGGTTCCAGGAGACTAAGGCCATGACACTGTCCTTTTTCTCTTGGTCATGGTCTCTTTTAACAGCATCTTTTGCTTTGCTGACATCCCAGAGGCTGGCGAAGTAGAGAAGCTGGTTGTATATTTGTTTTGCTGAATATTCGTAGGACATTCGTCCCAGACAGCCTTCAGCACGACCCCGAGGACCAAGGCAGCGGTGCCCATAGACACTTATCTGTCGTGTCCGGTTGCCACAAGCGGGGTCATCGCAGACGAGCCAACCATCATAGTATTTTGAAGTTTGGATGCGAATCTGATTCTCTACTTGAGCAACGATAGAGATGATAGAGAACGGTTTCCCGCATGTCGGGGTCGGGCACACAAGCCCGTGAGGTGTACACATGTTGGACGAAGAAACCAGCCCCTCAAAGACTGACTGCCCATGGCAAACCCGGCATCGGAGAGATAGACGAGCTGCATTTTCGAAGCGTACGGAATCTGGGACCTGGGACTCTAATGGGCAGATATCTGCGTTTAACTTGTTTGCGGAGGTATTGATTTGGTATTTGCGAACATCAAGCCCTAAGCATTCGGCTATGCGGACTGCATCTGTGCCAGGAATAGGTGCACAAAGTCGTTCAATGGGTGGCAGGATTTGCTTAAGTAAGTAATGCTCGATATCGGGTTTCAATCCAGACCCAGCCTTCATAACATCTTGAAGGGTATATGACCGTTTCGCAGCAGGAAGAGAGGAGGTTTCGGTATCTCCAGTCGTGACAATGTAGGAAATGACATCGTTTAGCCTGATAGTCTTCCCCCGAGCTATCTCTCGGAGAGCGACCTGCGCTGGCGGCATCGTCTCTTTATTAGGGTATTGGTCGGGACTTTTGGATAGTTTCTAGGAATTATAAGCCTGCGATCCTTTCGGCTAGCCAAGATAAGGTGGCTTACCGTATAAATGACATATTTTTGCACTGGTATTACGAATTCCCTCATCTTACTTGAAAGATCGCGTAAGTACTCATGAACCGTATTCAGAACCAACTCTTGATCCTCTCCGGAGAGGATCTCGTTAAGAAGTTTAGAGGAGACCTCCTTCGACAACGCGCAATACTCACGCCTCTTCATATCTAAGCCTTTGACCTCTAGTTTATCGACATATTTGCCATCCAGCTCGAGCATGCTGATAGCTGCGTACTTCTTCTTTGCATGGAGAAGAAGGCGGCGGAAGACATTATCAATATCGATCTCTAATAACCTATAACGCTTGTTGACCGATTCTTTGAATTCTTCGCCCAACTTCAGAGCATCGCCGATATTGTCTGTATTTGTATTGATCATGACAGAGTCAGTATCGCCATATATAACTTTTAGCTGTTTAGATTCAGCGAGTTCCTTTGTACTTCTTAGAATCTCACGACCTTTGAAAGTCGTGAGCATTGCGAGCGGACGAGCATAAAAGCGAGATTGAGTGTAACCCAAACATCCATACATGGAATTGGCGGTATATTTGAGAGCCAGCTGCTTCGTGTCCCAGAGAGCAAGTTCCTCCGATGTAGCGCGCTTATTCTTCATTAGCTTCTTTACCTCTCGCCGCCGACTAACGAGCGTCGCAATGAGTCGAGGTAAGATACCCTGTTCCTGGTCGGCCGAGGGAATTTCGGGTACTCTTTCTTTATTTTCGTCCTCAGCCTAACTAGTTATCAGTCGGAAGTAGAACATATCGAAGGGAATTACATACTATTTCCGCCCGGTCAACTGTCGTAAAGCAGATATTGAACTCTTGAATAATACTGGGGTATAAACTGTTAAAGTCCATGACCAAGACATATCGGTCATAGAGCCTCTTTTCGGGCTCAAAGACAAGACCACCTTTGTACTTTTCCTTCTTTTTTTTGTCGGTGGGGTCTTCGTCATCATCCGCATCCTTTTCATCCTGCTTTTGCTGCTTTGAAGCGTACTTATCGGGGCAAATGTACTTATTACGGTGGAACTCGTGCAGTAGAATGTATTCATTTCGTTCAGCTCTGGTTCCGCTAAGGGTTCTACCCCAGGAGTTGCCGGCTAGGTTGGTGAGAACCTTTGTGAGAGAAAGCATCTGTAGGCGCAGCGCCAGTGCGGCAATAAAGTAGGTATCTGCATCACAGTGGCCGACATAGTTCATGAGGCCGTCTTTTGTTGTCGCCCAAGTCTTCAATGCTTCCTCATTGTCTATGTCCCGGCGCTGGTTATCTTCACCCAAATAAAGCTGGCACATTTCCGTCAAACTCCATGATTGACATTTCAATGTTAGAAACTAAAAGCAGTGAGAAGGAAGATCCTATAAAAATTTTTGGTGTCTCACCTTGCCCATTTCATTTGCGACATCGCACAATAGCCGGCCAGATATAAGTTGCCTGTCCGAGAAAAAACTATTGCTACGGTTGAAGTTCTTCGGCCACTCACTACGCTTTAGACGCCCAATTCGATGCCAGCCGGGTGTTTTTTTCTCTCTTATACGATTAAGTAGAATGCTTAGATCAACCTCTTGAAGGTTGTGGCCCATGAGGATATCAGGGTCCATCTTCTCGAGGAGAGCCAAGAATTTGCTGAGTAGAAATTGTTCATTCTTCTCCAGCATAAACGTTCCCCGCCGCTTCCGTATTTCTGCGTCAAAGCCCATTGGGTATGCAGAGACAGAAGGCCGCATAACTGTGAAGGTTTTGCACGGAAGTTTTTCTGGGCGTGTTGCGTCAGTTATTGAAATGTTCTCATAGACCCTTGCGCTCGCTACAAGAATCTCCTGCTTATTTTCTTTCGCGTTGAGCTGGGTTCTGAATGCGAGGCTCATCAAAGTTAGATGCGGTACTTCCAATTCTGAGTCAGGAAGAGGAGTGATTAACGCAGGTTTGGAGACCTGACACTCCAATTTACACCATGACGCGTTGTTGACTGCTGTGAAATCTGCTTCTTCAATTCGCAACCAGCAAGGACCCATTATATTTCTCCAAAGGACAAATTGCTCGAAAAGGGCGGTGTTGGTGCCGAAGACGTGAGAGAATGTCTCGCCTTTGATGTCAGTGGGGAGTGGAGGCTTGTTATAAGGATAGAGAAGCTTGAGATACTCGGTTTCCCTTGGAATGTCGCGCAACTCGAAAGCATATTTCCTAGTACATGGTTTAATCTTGTGCATGCCAACCTTGAGTCTCGACATTATTTCATCGACTTCCAGATACACATCTTCCATGTCTATCTCTTCGTTTGTGTCTGTTCCATTCTTCCGCCTGTGCTCTCGAGGGAGGAAATAGAGCTTTCGCAAGATATTATCGATTTTGATAAATGCGCTGACATATGATCCAGTTTGTTTATTTTTGACCTTTCCAAACAAACAAAGGCTGCCATTGACCTCGGTGTAGTCTATCCAAAACATCCGCAAGCTGCCATCATCTTCAATTGCGTCCTGCATTCGCAATTTGCCGAAAGCACGGTTCTCTGGCGCAGGGCTGCTGAGGACGTTGAGCTTACTTGTAACGTCATTCCATGAAGAATCGATAGCATCCGAGGCAAACCTCAAGGGAGATGAACTTGTAGGGGAGGGATAAGCATCTTTAACTTTTGGAGGTGGCCGACTTCCAGCCATGTTAATGCTAGTATTTCCATTGCCGTCATGTCCAATCGCTTGAGCGATATCCATCATGTCCTCATCATCATCCAGCTCATACCCTTCCGGCTTGACGGTGCTTGAGGCTTTTCGCTCAACTGCTTTGACTACCGGTGAGGAAGGAAGCGGATCGTCCATGGGAATATCATCGCTAGCTGGAAAGAGACCATCGTCATCGTCAAAAGTGAAGTGTGATTGATCCTCTACAGATAGCATGGGAGGATCATATTCCTTTTCCTTTAAACCCGCCTTCTCTTTCTGCGAGTCCTCAGATAGCGGTGGCGAAAGAATTCGAACTTTCCGCCGGGTCTCGGACTTGACTATGTTCCTTGTGGGCACACGTGTAGGAACAATGTTGGTATCGATTTCACTTAAAAGATTAGCCATGAAGGCCTCTTCTTCAGCGGTAGCAGCAGGCTATTTTTGGGATTAGTTAGTTCTCTGCGAGTATACTTGTTGGTTGCTGTTCTGCTCACTTTGGCCCTCGGCGCTGTTGCGGCAGCGCCGCCGTTAAAGTATTTCGAAATACCATGGTCGATTTTCTCTTTTCTCTGCTTTTCTTCCTCCCGTTTCCTTTTGGCGACTTTGCCCCTCGGCGGAAGCTCTTCGCTGTCGCTGCTGCCATCAGGCATCCGGTCGTCATTCCAAACTTCACGGCCATCATCCGCATATCCTTCACCATTGTCATCAACCACAAAGTCATCTTGGTCCAATCGCTGTCGAATGACTTTTTTGTAGCCTTCTTCATCAACTTCGTCATAGATAGAACCTTGATCCTCGATTTCATAGGTCGCAAGACGTTTCTTCCCGGCAGCGCGAAGGGCTCGCAACTCTGCGAGCTTCGCTCGAGAGGCAGCAGCCGTTGAGAGAACAACCATTGATTTATCAAAACAAGAAATGAAATAACGAATTGGGAGGAGCAGAGGGATTTCTCTTTTCTGTGAATGCTGAATCACCAGTTGTTTGTGGGTGGTGAAAAACACGGGCGGGTTGGGTGGGCAGGCAGGTGAACATGTACCAACAACAAGAGTATTGAAACACGGGTTGTCGCGTGCTATGTACCACGCGTAATTTTGGTAAATAGTTAACTAGGTACTAATTGAGAAGACGCGTTTTGCCGGAAGATTAGTATGGGGCGGAACGCCCTTGAATGGACTTGTAGGAGAAACAACCCGTCAACTTTGACATGCATTTCCTCCACTAACACAACCAATATTAATAAATTTACAGCCTTTAAAGTGAAATAGATTGCCCACTCAAGAAGATCAAGAATTTCAATACGCAAAATACTTTGTTTTGGGGCAGTAGTAGAGGATTTAAAAAAGTATCGATTTGTGGGCAATGTTACAAGTACTCCGGCCCCACCGAGTACTTAGCCTAATTGGATTTAGCTTCTATTTCCATAAACCAAGTTAGGATTAGACCCATCATGCATTGGGTATAGTGTCCTAGCACATAACCAAACGGATTACAGCGTATTTTATATTTTATACACTCTCGGCGTGTACAGCTAAAAACCATTCCTCTTTTCTTATTCTTTGCCATCTGCCTCATACAATTCGCGTAGTTTGTAGAGTCATCGAATTCTTGATATTTGGTGTTTGTTGCAGGCCATCCATACTAGTAGTATATTCACAACTTCCACGAGTGTATCGCCTGTAGTTACACCAGAAAGCTCTTCGATATGATTAGTAAATTCACAATGAAAATGTGGATAAAACATTACGAAATGCAGATTCTCCAAGCCAGCACTTTTTTTAAAAAAAAAACATTCAAAAGCTACGCGCTATCCGGGTTCCAGTCCACCTGAATATCCCCCCCATAGAACCACAGATAAATCACATGGGTACCTTGGATTTCACCAACAATGATCTCTTTGGATATGGAAATTTGCGAAGGGCAGGGTATCCTGCGGTTTTGGAGACGTGTTTTAATATTATGCTCCTCGATTCCGCCTTCTTGTCCCACCCCAATGCAGTATCAGCGATGTGTCTACAAAGGCCTTGCGGACTGAGCCGAGGGAGCTCCGCCTTCAGGACTGTGCTACGGGTTTTTAGGACACTGAGCCATCCTTCAGCTGCATTGGTAGATGTAATTTAATAAAAATGGTCTCGTTAGATTGAGATAGTAAAATTAGATTATGGATGATTAATATAGCTGTCTTCCCTGGAGAAGTAAACAAGATTGCGTTTGGGTATAGCTTGCCCAACTCTCCATTGTGTATTCCCACTCCTTCCTGATATGCTTTCTTGTGTTCTCATCTTTGGCAGTCTCCAAGCATTCAATAGTGTTTCTTTGCATGAGAGTGCGCTCAGAATGCACTTGACACAGTAAGTGCTTTGGAAGATGAAATGGTGCATCACGAAATGCCTTATGAACAGCAGGTTGCCCTCTTAGAATACCCAAAGTGTATTAGCGTCGGCCAAAACTCGAAAGTTGTAGAGTTCTATTACCTGCCGAGTCATCTGTGAGTATCCACTCGACCAGCCACCAGTCACCACACCACTCTCAGATAGCAGTGCAGCAGCAAACAATATTACTATCTTCTGCTGGGAAAAAAAAAAAAGACAAGTTGGAATCTGTTAAAATTTAACAGATTTGGTGTGGCCTTGCAACTCACCGTCACATTCTCAAGTGGCAGATATTTTCCTGGCTTTATAGCAATTCTCAAGGAGCCACGCTTTGGCCTCAGCTTCTTGGCTTTCCCATAGAACCCAACCCCGAGCAATTTTGCCGTCCAGATTATCCTTCTGTGCAAGGATACCAGCGTTAAAGCAATCCTTGGTCGTAAGATGCTGACTCCCAGTTGTTGCTAGAAGTCTCGGCTGCCGTGAAAGATCAAACTGCACAGCAAGAAGCCTTCCTTACCCCAGAATTCATCTTTTCCCCGTCAGCGTAGGCTAGCGAATGACAATGAGCTTGACACTCCCCATGGCGTGAGATCTCCACGGTGTTGTCCCGAAACCGCTTTCTTAGTTTTATCGGGCACCCGATAGCCGTTCTTGTTGAGCATTGGACCCTGAATTGGGACTGGGGATCTGATATTATGTTAGCATCGAGCTGACCAAATTTGATTGTGTGGAGTATTAACTTCAAGTCCTCTTTTCTCCGGGATCGACACCACCAATACTCAGTCCGTGAATCACCTCTGCCTAGGGTCTTGTTTTTAACCCACAGACATCGTCAATGAATGGCCAGTATTGCATATATCGCTCCAGGAGAGAGTGATAGGAGTTTCCACAGAGTACAGCTTCGATCTCACCTCCTCGATATCTGGCGGCGCCCTGAGAACATTCAATGGCGTGTCGGGGAATGCGAAAGAATGATTGGGTTATCCATTTTAGGCGTCCTAACCAATGTTTCTCGCACTAAGACAATGATCCCTCAACCTTAATGATCATATGCAAGATCAACGGGGATCATGGCCCCATGCATAAATCCATCGTGAAGAAAGGGGAAAAAAGACACGCTGTTTGGATCCAACCAATTTGGGTTAGGCTGGTTTCTTTAATTATGCGCGCGGGGCGGCTATTACGGAGGAAAAATATGTTGATAATTTCACTAAATATTTTGGGCTTAGGGTGGCCCAAAACGCCTTTGTAATGTATTGTCTCGTGTCTAGCGTATTAGCGATCAATTATCTAACAGTCACGACCTCACGGGTCCACCATGCCGCCTACAATAGTGACTCCATTGAAAGGTTGCTGCGGTCTGTATTCCTAACAGTTACTACCCATATTCATGACGGTTATTCCATCTGTTACAGCGGTAGGAATCATGAACGTAGATCCTGAAATCGGTCGTTAAAGTCAGCATCATAAAGCTCGTACTACCAGTGTTATCATAACCACATCTAGGAGGCGAACGATGTTGACGTGAGTGATAGAATCCATTTGTATCATGAAATCTTTCCATCAGACTAATTGGTCTACCGCGCGAGAAGCTCATCCATGAGCCATTCCAAAGCGAGGTTCAACAAAGGAGCCATGTAGAGGCAGATCCGTATTCCTCCATAGAAGGATATGCTGGAATTCCCCGGTTTCCCCACACTACTAGCAACAATAGCTGAAACATAGGCAATAACGCATTTTTTATCCCTAGCATCCTGACTATATATCACATATTTAATAACATCCCCATGACTTAATCGGGCGGTAATTGGAAGCATTTTTCCAATGTCTTGCACCGATCTTCTATAGATCCTGTGCAAATGAGACCTGGGTGGGTGATCTTGTTGATTTCATTGTTCCATTAGCGTATGGCTTCACCACAAAAGCATGTATCGAGATTCTGGCATATCTTTTTATAATCTCGGGGCTGTGAGGCGACGCGTATGCAGTTGGCAAATCCGTAGACCGAATGGAAGGGCCTATATCTCTAGGCTCCCAAGCAATGCATTAAGGCAGTGGCTGCGTGGGATTGACTGTCCGTTGATGGCAGAGTCTCGATGGATGTAGGTGAGTTAGGCCGAATGACTTGCGGCGATGAACGACGAGAAGCAGGATTAGTTTGGACCCCCGATAGATTTGCCGTTGTTTAGTTTAATCGAGTATCCTGTCGACCCATTTTATCGCTTATTGATCGGTCAAGCCAGCGAGTATACCGGGGTAGTAGGGTTGGCAACACCGGGTGACTCAGGGATAGCTCGGGCAGGATCTTCCCTTGGAAATGAACTAGAACGGGGCCTAGGACGTCCAACCGGGTTGACTGTGTATTCGGATTGGTTCTGCCGGGAATAAGCCTAGGGTTGGAGGTGAGAATTGGCTCGACTTAGCTTTACAAAAGCATTAATGCCTAGATGAACGACTGGGCGCTTCATAGCCCAGTTGGCTTTATAATAGATTCGGCCTGAAGGTTACCCTTATGGGTAAGAGCAAAAATAGCGGTGACAGTGGTCAGGCAGATAATTCGTAGGCAGGGGTAGTATGAATTGAAACAATTGAAATAATCGGCGGTAGGGCCGTCGAAGTTAATGGCACAATTCTCGGAATGAAAGACGGCAAGTTAGAATACGAGAACAATCAACAGAGATTCCACGGTTTCACTTGAATTTCCAGTTGCAAAGGTCTTTCCCGTAGTACGAAGCCCTCGATACGGAACTCCCCATGAATATAGGCGGGGCCCTTCCTGAGGCGAAGCCCTTCCGAATCGGGAAGGTGATAGGGAAAACAGATGAAAGGTAGCGATGTAGAGAGTAAAAACAAGGCACAGGCCACCAAGAATTCGGGGTCTCTGGCGCTAGTGCTTCAAGGATTCTTCAGAAGTACGCGCTGAAGGTTTAGAAACTAAAAATTCAGGAGACAGCTGGAGCTTTCGTAATGACGGAAAGAGAAAAACTGGGGAAGAGTCCACACGCATAAAGTAAGCCGCCTGGATGGACTTCAGGGGGCTCTAAAAGGAAAATTCAAAGAAAAAGTCATCTCGGGAATCGCGAGGTCCTCCAGATAGATTTGTTAGAACAGCACAACGGGCTTATGATCTCATTATGACAGTGATTCATTAAAGGAAAGATGATTCTTCTAAAGAGATTCCCATCATAGAAGCATATGGATCACAGTGATTACCCAGCAGTTCTCTGAACAGTACATTAATACACCGAGTCCAAAGACGACTCTTCATCTCCTATCCCGATAATTTAAGTTCCTTTATTCTATATGCAAGGCCGTATGTTAGGCTCATAATCCAATATCGTCCATGCATGCTCTTACCACGAGTCTCGCATGACGAATTCAAAGCTTACTGAGCATCTATATATTTGTCACTGAAACGTATAAGCAACAAAATCAACTAATACTTACGAGGAATTATTTGAGACTATACAACCCTGTTATTCTTCATATACAATTATAGATCACGACAAGTTGATTGCAGAAGAAGAAATTCGGCAGATGAGATTCGGGGACTGATATTCTTTTATGATATCATAGTTCACTTTCTTTCAATAGACTGATAATCTAACAGTTAAAGCTTGAAGTTACAAGTTATGAATGTTCGACGTAGCAAATGCCATCACCACTCAGTCTGATTCAAGTGTGTAGATTCCCTAATAGGTTCCGGGTATGTTCCATTTAGGTTGCAAGCTTATCTTCATATAGTAAATTACTGGATATTAAAATACCTCACCGCCGATACGGCTCTGTATTGTGGGATTTACGCGCTTAACGAACAGTGATTCACCATCACTGAGTCCTTTGATTGGATAATTTATCGGCGAGATCCTGAGGGTCTCCTTCCTGTGAAGTGTGGGCTAGTCCTTGCTCTAGTTGCTCACTCAGCTTTTGCATCAACAAGCGTAGTTAGAATCTACATGCAAAGAACCAAGGATATCAGCTCTGTCAGTAATTGTAATATTGCAAGACTATATTAAAATCCTGGTAGTAAACGGGCGAAATAGCGAGAGCCCCAGCTCTTCCTAGAGGTCTCACCCTTCTCTAGATTAGTGGTCTATTGAAGGCTTGTCATGGCGTCTGCATTGCTGCTCTTTACATTTGAGTTGCTTGATTACTGAGAAGAATCTGATCCGGAGTCCATATACTCATCTGTGGACATGTGATATTCAGTTCTGGAATCAAACCTGGGGCAGAGGAACGGTAGATATTCTTACCTTGAAAAGGCACAAGATCAAAGTCACCGTTTAGGTTATGTATGAGGGTATCCCTGATTAGCGCCTCTGCATCCTTATCGATGTCATACGTCATCGAATTCGACAAAATTGTCAGGTGAAAACCTTGATTTCCGGGACCTAACTGAGAGATGAAATTGAGGATGCCTTCGGCTGTGAAATAGCTTAAGGCATTAATGACTAAGTACCGCAATCTGGGGAGGCATAGAAAACAATTCAATTCATCATTGCCAAAGTTGTACCCGCTTATAAAGAGCCGCTCAAGTCGGGGGAGGAATGGTGTCAGAGTCACGACGTGGCTAGGTGTGAAATTATCTGATATATCCTTAAGTTCGAGTTCGTAAAGGCAGCCTAGCTGTGCAAGCGCTTGTACAAGGACTGATTGATCCTCAATGACATCGTTAGGATCGCCTTGAAGGGACAGACTTTGCAGGCCGGATTGGGAAGTAAGAGCTTCATGGAAAGCGCGGTTCCCATTCATTGAGTATCCCCCTACCGAAAGTCTAGTGAGACGTAGTTCACGGCTAACAAGGGCTTCTGCTAACAGTGCAGGATCGTCAACGAATCTACGGAGCTCTAACCGTCGAAGGCTCTTACAACTGCATATCCATTTAGAAACACTCGATACAATCCTGTAGAACTCTTCGTTTTTCAGAGTTGGGATAGAATCTGTTAGAACTAGGACCCTGAGGGCCGGGAGTGCCGTCAAGGAAGGTAGTTCTGCGATTGCCTCAATTGGGAGGTTGGTCAGCTTTAGTTCCACTAGCGAGTCCAAATGCGTCTGCATTGCTGAGATGGAGCGTGGCCCTAACTGGGAAGAACTAAACACTTCAAAGTACTCTAACGAGTTAGGACGTAGGCCTTTTAGGAACCGTTCAGATTCCGTCTGTGCATCGCTTAACGGGTTATTCATCCTACACACCAAATTAGTAGCGATAGAATTGGAAATTAGATTCTAGAGCATACCATCTGAATAGTGTAAGTTTCTTAAAGTCTGGACAGTGACTACGGATCTCCTCCTCGGCGTTCCCGCCTAGGGAGTTTCCTGCCCATAATGATAATGCCTGTAGCTGGGGTAATCCTCGTACCCATTGTGAAAGTGACGAAGCAGGAACTGGGAGTGAAGTGTGTTTGGTGAGGAACTGCGCTCTAACGCGGGCTCTTGGGATTGAACTCACTTTCACCCGATAACTCCTTTATTGACTTTGCCCTCCTGGTAATAGCTAGACCATTATGAGGTCAGAATAAATTTGGATCTTCGGCAATATATTGGTTGAGCAAATACAGAAGCTTGCACCTGTAACCTACCGGATCCAATTTTCTCAATGATCCAGATTGTATCTGTTGGGTCTTTGGCATCGTAGTCGTGGAGTTCACCCAAGAAGAAGTCACTGAAGCGAATGAGTGTGTATACAAAATGAAAAATGGTGGTGAAAGGAAAAGTTCAGGCCAACTTTCTGATCTCTCCACGAAACAGGTGATCATTTAGAAGCTCCTTCAAGTCATTGAGGTCCAAATAGCGAATATAACTGTAGTAAGGCAGGTAAGTCCGGTCAAAAGTAGATAGAATAATCGATCTCCACATGAGGGCCCATTTTCCTGTTGCCCTCTTGATTCTTTGCTCGTCTTCAGTCCCACCCCCTATTACTGGTGAGGTATCATACAGTCTATTTCTCGCTTTTAGTCAGTTCTAATAGCAAGCAGTTAAGATCTTCTTACTGGTACAAAACTGAAAGAGCCGGTTCAGCCAGCCATCGACAAGACATTGCACATTGGAATATCGTATTATACTCCTTTTGGATTTTCAGGAAGTCCAAAATAATGAAAAGGACGTCATCAGGCAAGGTAACCGTCATCTTTACGGTGGTGCGATTGAGAAGAGTAAGTGGCCTAAAAGGAACTAGAATAACCAGGCCAAAAGACCTGATACGTAGTACTAACTTGTAAAGTATGCAAATACAAGCAGTCTACTTTCCCGAATTTACAAGGGCATAAGAAATGATATGATAATAACATCTCCGAATTTAAATGTGGTGGACACACTACTAGTAACGCGAGATTAGCTTCAGTATTAATAAGTAATAAAAGTGCCACAGGTTACTTTTTATCTTACCAGTAATTACTAGTGCCTGTACGTTCTGTACAAATTTATAGATTTACCCATGTACATGATACCTTGATAATCACATATCGCAGGCTAACACTCCTACATACCTCATACCTGTAGTATGATTAGTATCATGCAAACCTTCAGAGTTGCATAGCTATATGAATTCAAGCCTTTCACTCTTCTCCCTCTCCCGTCCTTTTTCCAAAGCTATTCACACGCCGCGCCTCTTGAGGATGCTGCATGATTGTGCATCATGATACTACTAATGCTACCGAATTAACCAAACTGTATAGTATACTACTTTATGCTACATATCATACGTATACTTTAAGTACTGGGCCGTAGCATTCCTAGTTGCTAATACCTATTTTTTTTTGGCATATTCTCATTGAAGAGAATTCTCCTCCGTCTGATATGAGCGCTAAATTATCAAAATTCTAGTTCACGCGATCAGGGACTCTTATTGGCACCATCATGACGAGTTTATCTTTTTCGCTCAAGCGTGACGCGTTGATCCGCCTTCATGACGCACTCGCCTGTCTCGGAAAATTTAGTGAGACAGTCTCCATGGAAGCCGAGTATGACCAAGTAAGTTCTGAAGGCGCGTCAGAACTGCTACTTTGTTGCTGACAAGATATCCTTGAGCTTCGATTGAGTGCCTTAAATTCGACAAAGACGGCATATGCATCGTTCGTTTTCGATGCTGATAAGTTCTTCTCTCTGTTCTCGTTTAGTATTAGAAAGGATGGCCCAGCGGTGAGAAGACCATCCCTTGACAGATTCGGCTGTCAAATATACATCAAAGTAAAGTTTTCTTTTCGAAAAGACATTCTTAGTATTTAATATACATTAGGCTTTACTCTCTGTGTTCAAAGGTAGAACAAATGAGTCGCGAGATAAGGACAAGGGAATTGAGCGCTGCGAGGTGGAACTCCAGGACGCTTTCGACCAAACAAAGTGCAGACTAGTTATTAAGATGATTTGTGGGCATGGTACGCAGCACCGGTACTCATCTTACATGTAGTTCTCCGTCTGAGGAACTAATCCTATCCCCATGTCATCGCATAGGAGTCATAAAGTCATACAAACTCACGTACGAATCTACCTTGGTGCAACATGCCGTCTTTGACAGATCAGGGTCCCGGAACCAATGGACGATCGAATCGAAGTTTCTACGAGAAATTCTTGAGCACTTTAGTGCCCCCGCTGAACAATTAGACATGTATTTTGACGGTCGTAAGGCGGTCTTTACCAGCTTCACTACGAAGGTGACTCATGGGAAAGGTTTGTTATGGTTTGCTCTTCTCAATATACAAGTGATGACCTATTTCCAGAAATCTTAAAGCAGCCGATCCACACTTCAGTCGCTATCGACACGAAAGATTTCGAGGCATTCATAGTTGAAGAGGACCTTCATGTTGCAATCAATGTCAAGGATTTCAAAGCCGTCATAGTACATGCTGATGCAAGTAAATCTGCTATTACCGCCCGATATACTCGTCCATGCCGTCCCTTGCAACTGGCCTACGGATCTGAGGGCATGACATGTGAATTTACCCTGATGACTAGAGGAGAAGGACTCGATGATATATCAAGCCAGTCTCAACCAGTCCCAGAACTATCTGCTAGGCTACCACCGGGCCCAGCTCAAACCACTAGCTCTAAGAAGACCCCTGCGAGGGAGGACATGCCTACGCCTTCAATCAAGCCTGTACAGTGTCCGGACCGGACAACTGCTCAAAAGAAAGATGAGCCTAGACATCAATTGGGGTCTGCGTATATGGATGTGGACAGTTTATTCGTTCCAGTAGACGACGATAGGCAATGGGGCGAGTCAAATTATAAAGATGATGAGGAGGATAGGCTTGGATGGGATGCTAGTGTCGGCATGGTATGTTGAGGATTTTCTTGGGCCTTTTTTTATGCACTAATTGAGATTTCAGGATGAGCCCAATGAAACAGTTGCACATTGTGCGCCAGAGAGAGGTGTGAGCTCCTCCGGGAACCGATCGCAGGAAATAGAGAAAAGGGAAAATGAGCCAACACTTCCACCCACGCAACGTATATCACAGGTATGCCTTGCTCTTTGTCTAGGTTGTACTAGACCTGACATTGGTAGATTCGGGACCTCGGTCTTTTTGACTAGAATAATAACAATACACCCCATCCACTTGTTTATCATGTTTTGGCCAAGCATCTACATTACATCCAAGAACGTTGTCGGGTCCATGAGACTAGATATTTGATACTAACAAACACTTGAGTTGGGGAACTATTAGGCTCGATTATTTTGTTATGATGGGAGATTCTAATTTTTTTTTTTTTCCTATAAAAACAACCCCCCTAACGGGACGCGATAATCCAGCTTGTAGCACATCCAGCAGCCACTCCGACCACGCTGGAATCATCTCCAGGTGCAATTCGAATTTGATTCCACACCCCTTTGACATTGCCCTGAGCATCGGTCTCAGAGCCGCAATTGCCATGTTCTCCCCAACCGAAGGCGGCCACGGTTTGATTTTCCAACAAAGCTACAACATGTTCGCTGCCGACGGCTATCTGTCTAGGCTTTGGTAAATCCGGGGGAGGAAGCTGACCACGATCATTCCGGCCCCAGGCTTCGATATACACGTTTGGTTCATGAAGATAGACCCCGTGCCAGCTCGCAGCTACAGATCCCCTCAACATCCGAGGGGCATCAGATATAATATTCCACCGGTCAGATCCAAGGATGATGGATTCCCCGGATTCCATGCAACCAGTAATGATCGTAAACTCGCGGCCGCAAGCCGCATTAGCAGGTTGAAATGGTATCCCATTAATCTTCTGCGGTGACCAGATAATCTTTTTCTCCATAGCTTCCTGACCCAACTGTCCCTTCCTGGAACCACCCCATCCATACACATCTCCATTTGACAAAATTACCACGGTATGCCCAATCCCACTTGAGAAAGTCAAAATCCGAGCCCCCTGTGGCGGAAAATTTGGCAATTTTTCTGGTCCCGAAATGGCTTCCGTCCGCTCTTCGCCGAGGCCAGTCTCACCTTTTTTGCCCGAACCAAGAACGAAAACTTCATCATCGATGGAAACTAAGAAGGTCGCTTCCCACGTCGCCGAGATAGCTTTGAACTTAGTGATCGCTCTCCTTTCAAATTGGACATAGATTCGCCTGAAACACGGTTGCGGAGCTTCATTTTCTGAGATTGGAAGACCACATCTCCCATTTTCGTTGGACCCTGAAGCGTAAACGGCACCAGTTTTGAAGAGAATAATAGTATGATTTCCGCCTGTCGCAATGCGAGCTATTTGGTCCCTGTCAGGGTTGATCTCTGATTGAGTGGAGACCTCAAAAAGGCATCTCGTCGGCACTGAAACGTCGTCGAAATGCCCAATCCCCAGTTGGCCGGAACCGTTAGAGCCAAAGGCAAATAACTGCATTTCGGTTCCGATCTTAACCTTGATGTTTTAATATTGCGTTAAGTATATTTTTCCTTCATTGATGCCTTGAAGATTGTTTTGGTTCCAAATACTGTATAAGAAAATGAAAATGAGTGAACGGCAACACTGCTGCTTCCCAACAACACAAACACAAATGAGCAAATGAGGACATTGGCAATAGAACTCTGTATTGGTAGATTAAATATATCTAGGACTCTTAAGTTCTATCGCCCTAAGAAACTGGCATCGGGCCCTCAGCTGCTAAGTGCAAGGCTGTTAAGAGTATTTAGGATTCAGGGAAGCATATAACACTCTCTAACTTACTAATGCGGGTACTATCACTAGTACATACCTAGCCTAGTCTAGCGTTTCTCGACAATGATACGGCCAGAGATTGATGAAGAGAGGCTTAGGCAATCCATTGGCAGAATACAGATCAGGAAGGCGGTATAATTCATATGTATCATTTCAACCAATCTCTCGGTGGAGCTGAAATCTGACCTTGAACAGTCTCATGGCCTCCAGCCTCCAGCCATCGTCCGCAAATTTGACTCTCCGAGGTCCTTCATCCATGGTTAGTCACAAAGCGCCAGTAATATTTGAAACTATTGTATCTGCGAATAAATCAACTACGGGATTCGGTGCCGATTATGAAACCAGGGTGGCCTCGTCACCTTAGTAATAGACTTGATGGCAGCGACCTGATAATTTGAATGCCTCGAGAATAAGGCAGAAATCACCTGAATAGGTTTGGTTTGGGTCTGAATAGGCATGAACAAAACAGGCGAGCGAAATCCGGGTAAATCTAATGGAGAAGACAGTAAAATCCCGGCCGCTTTCGGCCGCGTAATATATTATTAATAATCATCTAGTTTTCTCTACGCTGGCAGAGTAACAATAAAGGGAACGCGATATATACATGCAAATATGGATGTAGCAACATCCCCAGCTTTATTGTCCTTCCAGCAACTGTAGTAGGGGCTGGGACCGCGGCTACAGCTACTGCAGCCGCCCAACATTGCCTATATATCTAGCCCTAAAGCTCATAGATCAACGCCGCAGAGGACGTACCCGGAGGCCTCCCTTACGATATACACCGACCTTTTTATTGGGGTCCAAATATATGGGATGATGGGAAGGTCGAGACACGTCTGTGGTAAACGGTAATTGGCATGATAAACTGTTAATTCACTTAGATTCACCAAGGAAGAGATCGTTCGAATGCTGCCTTCCCTGGAGCTGCAAATCATCGAGTGGAGCCATGGAAATAACCCATAAGAGCTTGCTTTCTCCGTTTCCCTTGTAAGGCTGGCATATTCCTTGCGACTTAACGATATGATGGGTTGATTTGGACGCTCTCCTTCCTATCTGTTGTCCAGGTGAAAATCAGCGCTTATATTGTTCCGGCCATAAGAACTACCAGTCTACCATGGGTTCAAATTTCAGGGGGCCATCTCTCCTGATGGGATATTCTCTTCTTTCTTTAGTCCTGTTGTTGGTAGTCGTGGTGATTGATATATCTTTGGTAAGAGTGGCTTGGAGGAGATTTTGCATACCATGGATCCCAAGCAGCTATTGGGTGCTTATCACAGGCCCCCTAGAAGACAACGTACCGAAGCACAGGAGATGTCAAAAAGACGTGTTTCTATTGAGTGTGGATTCGGGTCATATCTAGCAAAAGTAAATGAATGCAAAGCTCCTATCATTCATCTTATCTTGCGGTAGGACAGACCCCGTAGCTTCCTACTGCCTTGCTACAGCTCTCCTCGGCAACTTGTCTTCGTGGAAATCAAATAAGCGAAGCTTTTCAGTGCAGACCACCTTGATGCTTTTTGCCAGGGTTCTCGATAAAATAATATTAGGGGAACAGAATACTATAAAATATAAACCACCGTGTGTGAGAATTGGTCTGATGAGTCCTCAGCTCTGACAGAATCTCTAGTATCCAACGTTGTTGATACTGATTCTCCTCCCGCATCTCCGATATCAAGTATTGTTGGTCTTTCCGAAGTTCCTGGATCTCATCGTGCACATTATTAATCGGGGTTGACAGCGCCTCTTTCATAACAGAGCCCACCTCCTTCGCCAAAGGATTGCAATGCGGTGGACAAGGATTTGCCACACTCTCTTCAGCTTCATTGTCTCTCTTAGCCTTCCGAGTTTTTTGTCTCTTGGCGTTGGGTGGGATTACTCGGGGTTGCTAGTTTATGGCTTGATGATCTTATTTTTTACCTCTAAACCCACCCCAGGATAGTGTCTAGACTTGGTAGGCGGGGGCCCAGAGAACTCGCTAGCCTTCTGACATTGTCTTTTTTCTGAGAAGGATGGGTAATGCTTGTGGGCGATGGATTCCGTAGATGCTTGCCCTCTAGTGGGCGAAAGATCCGGCGGAACCCATCGCCCATAAATACTATGTATTCAGTTACTTGGCGGTATCAATCTCGCTCTGCTTTGCCACCGCATCCCATAAGTTGCTTATAACATTCTGTTATTTCTTTACCGTTCTCTGTTATGGCCCGCTCAGATTCATCACTTGAAGGAGCCTTTTTGAAGGGCGAGACTTTTGATAGTTCTTGTATCCTCCTTGAGGCGCTCCGCTAGCTTCAGCCGAGTTTTGATTAGGATAAGCTGCTCCGACTTCAATGGGGGTCTTGAGAAGTGGCTTGCACTTCTAGGCCCACGATATCATAATCGAATAATTGCCGTGTAACAGAATTCGGTGTTGAGGGACGAGCCGTCTGTTTGTCATTACTGTCTCCAATTTCAGCGCCTCGATTCTGACCGAGCCTCTGTCGCATATTATCACGAGTGGTTAAGTATCGATACCGGTCAACTTGTTTCTCAGCCGTACGATTTTGGGGGCTTCCTGCAATTGTTTATGTATCTCTAGCACCTCAGTCTTCTGATCCTTAATCTCGGCCTTCCGAAGTCCAGCGACAGGCATTTACCGAGTAAGGGTTCTTTCGATAATATCTTTCGCTACAGTCTTCCACCACCTTTAGATTCAGTCGTCCCCATCGTCCTTCGCATACGTTCCCTTGACTCACAAGGATGTGGGGAAATATTGGAAGACTTCGCGGCTAGTGAGGGTAACTCTCCGACCACCGCAGTATATGCGTCGTCATCCATGATCGGATATAGGGAAGTATGGGAAGACTGAGAATGAAAAGAACGAATTTAGTACAGTTGACGGAGGAAGTATTTGGAATATCATAATGAGAGATGATGATGGGTGATGGTGTGACACCTGAGGCACCAGGTGAAATCGGTGATTCTTTACTAATCAAATAACCACCACATCAATTTTTTACTCATCTCTTGTATCATTCGACCTTCGTCGTGATATGAAAGTTACTATAATGACCTTCTTATTATGTTGGAAAGACTATGGGTGTCAAACAAACATCCATATCTTGTTAGTAGTCCTATTACACTGTTCAGCCTTCAATAATACTAAATATCTCAAGTTGGAACCTCGATAGCCATTGGAGAGTATCTTGTTTGATATATCTCAAATATATAAAATATCGTCAGCTTCTCATCTCCCCTAGAATACCATTTAGCTAGCTGTGTGTGAGATGATTATGTATGCCGGAATTCTTTCTGGCAGCGTTGTCAGGTCGGAACAGTGATGATGGTACGTGAGCTTCTAAAGAATAATCATTACCCACTATAATCTACTCCACGTAGTAGGTGCCGATTGTTCAACCATTTTTGCATTCCATATCGGTTAAAGCCACCTTCTAGTCGACGGGTGGGTAATAAAACGGCATTGTTACGAGGAAAATCTGGCTCTCGGGGAAAAATATGTAATGGCCGGGAGGGGGAAATTAATAAATTGATCTATCCTGTGATCTCTTTCGAAAAATACTTAGTTATAACTACTGAGTGTTCACAGAATTCTACCATGAGGTCTAGTTATGATTTCAAACTATACTATGTACAAAGCTGATAATATGTACCGACTATTTTCTTGTTCTTCGGCTAGACTAGTTGGAGCACGGTGATGAGCGGTCATCCCGAAATCTACAGTGAGTTTTTCTTTGTGTTTTCAAAAGAGGAACTCACTGTAGATTTCGGGATGACCGCTCATCACCGTGCTCCGACTGAATCATTTTCACTATCGGATCCGCATTACGTAGGTCTTTAGCACCTTTGGGATCTCTCCCACCGTGCTCGTGGTGGGTTTATCTCGACAACCGAACCATCCGGGAGTCTTGCAAGTGGAGGTGGTAGTCGTCGCTGAGGTTGGATGTGCCGATGATGTAATGCTTGTAGTGGTCGTGGTCGTTATCACCTCGTCGCGACACCCCCACCATCCGGGAGTCTTGCAAGTGGAGGTGGCGGTCGTTGCTGAGGTTGGATGTACCGAAAGGCCCGTGGATGACGTAATACTCGTAGCGGTCGTGGTCGTTGTCACCTCGTCGCGACACCCCCACCATCCAGGAGTTTTACAAGTGGAGGTTCTTGTCCTTGTTGAGGAGGAAGTTGACGTCTTCGTCGAGCTCGAGGTTATTTCGGAGTCATTGCTTTTGAAGAACTTCCAGAGCTCACAGTCGTAGCATTCTTTCTCTGGAGCACATGAGGGGGCTTGCGTATACTCCTCAATAACATCACTTATCACCGATTTTATCCGATGTGTTCCAATGCCAACTCTCCAGCCCTTATCGCCGACAGTATCATACACGCATCTTTGTCCAGTATGGCAGGCAGATTCCAAAGCATATCCACCCCAGGTGCAAACTGATGTAGCACCATTACACGTTCCCATGTAAATAGGGTCCGCCGTATGTCCAAAGTGGTAAGAGCCTGTGTTCTTACGGGTCTGTGGTAACCGGGAATCATATCCAGGAGGCGGTGGAAGGCCCAAACGAGCTGCGGGCAATGCATCGGGAATGGACTGGAAGGTGACAGTTGGGAGCCCAAAAGTTAGACCTAGGAGGCTGGTCATTGATCCACCGAGAGAGTGGCCAGTCAACCAGACATTTGATTCAGGATAAAGGGCAGTCACATTCGTGTAGAGGTCGATGGCTGCACGGTAATATCGATTCTCATCCAACATGGCGTCAACAATGCAGGTCAGATTGCCGGTATATGTAGATTTATAGCAGTCACACGCTTGACGCCAAAGATATGAGCCTCCTTGGCCGCAGCAGCAGCTGAAGTAAAGGTTGTCATTGACTTTGTCGTTGGTTGTTGTGCCTGCGCCATCAAAGAGAGCTGGCGATGTCCCCTTCATTGAAACAATGATCGTGCTGTTTCCCTCATTTGCATAGATGTGTCCCCTCAGCCCGTCGCTTTGCCACCCAAAACCAAGAGAGTAGTTGAAAGAGCCGTGAATATCCTCCCAATCTCCCGAACCGGGTTCCTCGATATAATCATTTGACGTCATCCTAGCCAAGGTCAGCACAGTTTGCTTGTCCGTTATATTTGGACCTTCCAAGTTCTCCACAACCCATTCTGATGGCGATAAGATTACAGCTAAACCGGTCGACTTAGCTATCGATAGATAACTTTCGATGACTGAGGGACGCCGATCAGCAAGTCGTTGAATCGTAACTGGGTTGGATAATGTAACGAAAGGAACGGGTAGCTCTACAACAGGCTCCGGAATTCCTGTATCTTCTGAGATAACCCAAAGATGAGTGTCCGGCCCGATGTCGAGTTTCCTATGAAGATGGGGATACTTGTGCGTCCCTCGATGGAAGATATGACGCAAAGACTTGACTGTTGGTTAGCACTAGTAATCGTTGGAACAGTTAAGACAAGCTTACAAATTCATGTCTTCCTAAGAGAGAGCCCGAATTTGACTCGGGTATGCTAGGCGGTAGGATAGGAAGCTCGTGTGTATAGGGCAAATGAACATAAGGCACGTCAGAAGCTGATACCCCTGCTCGAAAGATCGTTGTGGAGAGGCATATGCCGATAATGACTTCTGTACGTAACAGGGAGCGTATAAACTGGCGTGTCATGACAATAATGAGATTGCTGTTGGACTAGATGGGCGCTTTCTAATGTGAAGAACTTAGAACAAATACTTCTAGTTGTAAAAAGTCTACATACAAAGAGAGAAAACGCTAAAGAAAGGAATAATGTGAAGGCAGATCTTCATGCTGTATGATATAAGGGTTGAGAGTTCTGCCTAACGCTAACGTAATCTCTTATAGTAACGTCGGGTGAACAAAAATTATAATAACTTAAAATATAAAAATATATGGTGGCGGACACTCAAAACGGAGGGGACATTCATTTTTGATTAGTAATCAGTATTATACACCGTAATTACATGTAACTATAATAATACAACTAGCGTATTTTACGCTGGCGTGACAACTATACCAGTTGAGTCGACTTCTCACGCTAAAGCCTTAGTATTGGTATATTCCCTGACGGGTACTACATGTATGCATGTTAATATCATATACTTGATTTAAAACCCCTTGTCTCAAGATATTATTATAACCTCTATTTGACTTTTACCATGCCTCTAAGCCGACGACGTGTACAGCTTGCTAAAGCTCGACAGAGCCTTCACGTTGCCAGCCTTAAGCCAGTCAACCCGACATCCGAGTCGGATATAAGGCCTCAACTAGATAGCAACTTAACTAGCATTGTGGTACAGACGCCGCAAAATGTCGATGGCCTAGAGGAACTTCAGGATGTGGGCGATTCAGATGAGCTACCAGTGCCGCAACATCCTCAGGCGGCTGGTGGCCTAGAGGAGCTAAGCTTCACCGACCAGTATGCTAGTAGCTGTGATGATACTCCAAGTGATGGCATAGGCAGCAGTTCCTCTGATGATAGCTCCGACAAGTCTATTGTTGATGAGTTTGATGAGAATGAATTTGACGATCGCGAGCAGGACCTGAAATTACCAATCGATATAGCCGAGATAATAATAATAATAAATTGCTACGCCGATCGGCCTCTTAGCCACCCGGTCCATCTATCTATCTCTTTATATACACCCTCTATGGGCTCCGCTCTTGGGTTTCTGATATCCCTTCTACCATCATATAGCCGAGATAAATACGACCATCAATCGTTCTGAAGTTGCTAATAAGTACGAACTGGAGTGGAAAGAAAGTGCTGGGAAATCGCTGAAAAGACCCTATGGATACGGTTCAGAGAAAACGGCGAAACGTCGACGAAGACACTGCCGAGAGTTTGAGCAGGCAGCTTCAGGCACTATGAACATTGTTAACCTCTTCAAGCAACAACAGGGATTCAAAACGTCAATGAAGTCACACAGATCGGACAAAAGCTCTGCGTTGGATGATCTGGATCACATCGGGGAAATCATAAAATCACAGAGCATATGCCAAGAGGCAAAGTTATGATTTAATTTCTATTACAGGAGGCCGGCAAGGTAGGATTGAATCGAGTTAAAGATCACCTGGTTTTGGCGGGGGAAAAATTTTTGACACCCACAGTGCCCCACTTTGAAGACCATACCAATTTAGGAATAAACTATTCCTATTTAGAACTAGCAAAGTATTTACACGTGACTTCTCTTCCTCCACAGCCACTGCTCATTGATCACACCAGGAGATATACCTTCTGGTGTGATGCAAGATTCTTCCATTCTTTAGACCCATATACAAGTCCTTGCCGATATAGATCCATTTTTCTCATGCAACTATTACAGCAGGCAGAGATGGGCCCGTTACCGATGTGAGCTAGCGCAGAAGGCACATTGGTTTGCAGGCTTTCAATAGCGTAGTCACATTTCTCCCTCGCATATCGTTTAGGATGACACCAAAAGTACTCGATATGGTTAAGTTCACAGTGAAACTTAGGGTAGAAAAGGACCCGGTGGTGGTGGACCTCGTCCATCAGCCTCTCTTCTGTCTCGCACCGTTGTGCTTCAAAGTCGGGCTGTAGGGAAAGAAGCCGGCAGGCACAGCAATCTATCAATGATTTGATTAGCACTTGTACGAAGAAAGCAACAAGCAAGAGATTGACAGACCGGTTGAGCTGCATTTCGGAGGCAAGATTTCACACTCTTTACAGCCTTCCTTCCGTCTCCTGTCACAATAAGCACAGAACTATTTTTGGGTACACTGGCAACTCTCCTTCCTGAGTTCGCAGTTATCACAGTTACGCTTTGGCGGGCATTTCCCACTGTGAAATTTTCGCTTCCTGCAGCCTTCGCATCTTGTACCCTCTGTGCAATTCCTGCAGTTCTGCATCTCAGAACAGTCATTGCAACGAGGCTGTGGGCACTCAAGTAACAGGCCTGCAGTTGGCCAAAGGCCTCGTTCCTCCAAGACCTTTTGGATCCCTTTTGGTATTTGGCTAACAGTTCCTGTCACCGGATCCCCCCTTATATAGAACATTTGTTGAGCAGTAATAATGTTTCCATCATTATACCACCCATCACGTAGGAGTGGCTGAGTTCTGCCTTCTCCCTTGTTCATTTGTGACACACGCAGTGCGTCACCAGCATAACGGAATGGCTAGTGGCATTATCATACGGGAAAAGTAATTGATACCCAGGATAAAGCGCCTCAGCGATGGGAAGCACTTTATCTAACACCTAGTTAAGGAGTCTTGGCCCATCCCAATATCCATCTTCCTTTCCAAATTCAAACAAGACTGCCGCTTCGCGAGGAATTCCGGAGGCCTCTAACTCATTCTGATATTCTTCGGAAAGAGAAAAGAGGTTAAGACGAGACCATGGCAAAAGAAAATCCGACACCATAATCCCTTTCCCCTTTCCTTTCGGCCGAAGAAATGTACCATTCTCAGATATCCAAGCTTGATGACGTCCATCATTCGCCGAGAAGATGCTCTCGTCATGTGTAATCACGACAATAGGCCTTTGATCTAGTCCACCAACCTCACAGTCCTCGGGGTATCGCTTCGGCTTCATCGTCCCATCCGGGTTAAACTCAACCATGTAGGGCGACATTTCTTTCATGGTCTGAAGAAATTGCTTGCGGTATTCGATCACGTCTTCTCGCTCATGACCATCAAGAAATACGCCCTTCTTGACGTCCTTCCAAGCGAATCCAAGCTTTTTCAGCCATCAACGTCCCGTTCTCGATGTTATCCCTATCCTCTTAGAGCTTGATGTGTTATCTATCGGCTTGATTAAGCTCGTAACTTCATTAACTGATGTGTCGGCATCACGACGATATTCTCCGAGAAAACCTTTAATAAATTGGGCAAGCTTATATGAATTGAGCGCTATATGACATTAATCTTGAAACCATTATGATAATATGCCATTTGATATAGATAACACTTACCTTCACCTTCGGAGATGGCAAAATCCCTCACAGCGCAAAGCACGCCCTCGTCCTCTAGCAAGCTTAAGCTGCCGGCTACTAGTGTTGCTATGTTACGCCGCCTGCCTAGTTTCAAGGTATCTTTCTGCTGTTGTATATAGAAAAAGCTCCTTACCATCAAATGTCGGCAATAGAAGTCGCTTGTTGGGGAAAGAATGCGGCCGTATTTTTTCACTTGCTCTCTTGGCGGTTTAAGCAGCTTTTCCAACTCCTCTAATGCAAGACGTCGCCCGGATTCTTCACAGTCATGATTGACTCTGTCTGCACTGGCAACTACTAGCGAGGCCACAGTGGTTTGCGTGACCTGGGTAGTTTCGCCTCTATCCTTCTCCTGTTGCTTCCTGAAGAGGCTGAGAATATTTGCGGTGTTAGCGCTTGCATTCTCGAGTTCACGCTGCCGTCTTCGTTGGCGCTTTTTGGAAGACTTTGAAGAACCGCTATAGGAGTTTCGCAGGTTGGACCCCTTCTTAGAGCCCCCTTGTGCCACTTCAATTCATTCGGAGCCACCTCAACTCGGCTCCCAGGCTCAGCGATACTAGTAATGAACTCGTCACTAGAGTCCTCTGAGTCTAAACTTATCAAAGGAAAGTACTAATGAAACTTCTTTGGTTTTCTGAAGTCTAGTTTTCTAATTGAAGGTCAGAGGGATATATTTATATCCTTGACCTGGCTATCTAAGCTAATATACATGACTAATGAAGCGCCAATAGAGTCTTCCAAGAATTGTTGGGGAATATTCAACAATTCAACATAGTATTCATCATCTTGCATGTTGAACACTAAGTTAGGAAGCGTATGTTGCCATCTTAGTACTATAAACCTCAGTTATGTTGGACAAAGGTTCATGGATGGCAACAAAAGATTTGGAGTTTGTGGGGATGGGATGCTGAACCGTGGATCTGTCATATACGTTTATGTAATGTATGACTCACCAGTTTCTCCTGATAAAACTTGACTGAACACTTAGAGCTCAGCTCAGTTTCATTTGTCAGACTGGGGTAAAGGTTCTGAAGCAACCCCGCTAGGCAGGGTTTCTGTCGTTGCATCTCTCGGCGCCGCGTTATCATTCAGCCTCCGAATTCTTTTCATTTCAGTCTCGGAGTCCGGTTTCGATAGGATTGGCAACTTGCGTTTCGTATTGGCCAGGCGCTGAACATGAGCCTGTCGCTTGCTTAAACGTGGCATGTTAATATGTTATGATATTCTTGATTGGGTATACAAAATCAAGTCTGGAATGGAACTGAAATATTATTCGTGCAGGGGAAACTAAGCGAGAAGATCCACGTCACGTGACTATATCACGTGTACTATATTGCATTACTGAGTTTGATTACTAATCAGAAAATTGACCCCGTGAGAAAAATCATGAGCTTCAGGTCATGTGAAATGGGCCGACCAAACCAACTAGATTTGTACCAATTTTGGCCGCAAGGCGCTAAGACTAGTCAGTGCAGCACTATTGACAACTAGCGCCTTGGTGAAGTGTCTCGTGTTGGGAAAATCGCCGAAAATAACCTGATTTCGAGCTTGACTTACGCTGTATTTGTTGTGAAACGTTTAGTTATGGCCTCATTCCCTTATTTATTTGGCATTTTCTTTCAATAAAATGAAGAGAGGATTCCAGATATCCTTTTGTGTTAGGTGGTAGCTTTGGCTTGAAAACGTCGGGTTTTCATGTTCGTGTGGTGGCAAGGAGATGATTGATACAATATACTGGTAAGTACCTAATCATGATAGTACTACTTAGTATTAGGTAACTGACTCCCGTTCCTCCATCAACAACCTTCATTATTATTCTCATCTTCATCCTTCCTTCCTCTCGTTCAACTCTCTTTTCGCTTCTCTCCACTCCCTTCAACCTCTCTCCCTCTCCGTTTCTCTCTGCTCGCCGTCCCATTATCTGTTCACTCTACAGACCAAACGGGCTATCTTAGACCAAACATCGCCGATCCCGGGTATCACGATCCGAGAACCTATATAGTATTCCGGACACCCTACAAACAAATAAACCCACTCTCGCTACATCTGATCGATATCGATAAGCCAAGACCCCTCAGGGGCACGACTCGGGTCAAGCCACAGCAGACCCAGTTGTTCCCAAACACTGATTGGGGACGAGTAGGATTTCACTGCAGAGCCATTCAGTATATAGGGTTGCTTGATCAATTAGCCACACTCCGAACCTATAGCCTTCTAATCAACTTTAAGAGGGTAAGGGGACTCTGTCAAGCTGGTGAGGCCAGATGCTGATCGTTCGCTTCAGGGACCCGCTTCGGTCCTAATTCCTTGATGATTGATTCCCGTTCACCCGCCATGTCTCAGCTGGACACAGAACACACCCAGCCCTCGCTGGCTTCAGCGGCTGAAATTGTAATCCCAAGCACGCCGCCCCGTATGTTGTCCGCGTCCCCGGAACTGCTTTCTGTGGGAAGCCACCACGCGGAGCCGATGGAGAAAACGGCTACCAAGCTTGTGACTTCGCGTGATCGGTTTTGCTCCCCGCTGCCGGTATCTTCCTCAGAAATGACTCCTCCACCTTCATCACAAACCCATGCATCGCTGCGTCGCCGCTCTCGATCTAGCCCAAGCATCATCCCAGATTCCCCCCCAGAGAGCATGGATAAAACGCTCTGTGCTGCGTATGGAGCATCAGAGAACTTACCCACCGTGGAGGACATCGAAGCGGCCAACGAGCCCCAGCTCCGCGTCATGGCACAGGACCTGCTTAATACTACCAAGGAGGCCCGGATGTCGGCCTTGCACTTCAAATTGCAAAACAGCCTCATTTCATTTGCCAGCACGAAAGCCATCAAACGGGCAGAAGTAGAACAGCAACTTGCCCGCCGGGAGGTCGAGATACTCCAGAGTTCAGAGTATCGGAACCGTCATACCGTCTCCCAACCTCGGACACCAGAGCTGTCCCCCAATCCCCGATTGGATACGGCTTTCAAGCGGATTGAGGAGCTCGAAACTATCAATACCATCCTCGACCGGCGACTGCGATCCGCCAAAAAGCTGATTAGACAGGAGAAAAACAAGGTGGAATTGCGGGATGAGGAAATCACACTTTTAAAGCAGCGAATTCGCGACAACCGCGAGCATTTCTCACGTATGTTCGATCATGGCTCCCTTAATGCCAGTCCTCGAACAGCATTCCAGACGCCCCAGAGGAAGGGCATGTCTCGATATCCAGACAGCGCTCGTTCTCAGGTCGGCCGCGGAAGTAGACATGATGCCTTTGCTGCACTGCTGGCGGCCGACCAAGTGCTCAGTGCTGAGTCTGCCAGCGTCACATCAACGCCGTCGCAAAATCGCTTCCCGAAACCGCCGCCCGCTGGTCGCGCCCGAGGTTCTCATTCATTGTCGTCGTTTCCGGTCACCCCTGAACGCCGTCAGCTGACATATGACCCCGACTATATCGCCCCCGGCCGGCCATTGCTAGCCGAGCCCCCTGCCGCCTTCTCGGGGTCGAGTATGGAAGAACTGCGGGCTGAACGAGAGCGACATGATCGAGACAGTACTATTTCCGTGTCCGACGCGGAGGAGGCACTCACGGATGAAGACATCCCTATGTCCCAAGCTAGCTCTTTAGCGACGAGCCTACTCCGCCGCTTTCCCGGGAGCAGTCAGGAGGACACCCCCAGTGGCGGCAACATCGGCAAGCAGAGCACCCTTCTACAGGCGAAACTGTTCGGCCACGTGAAGAAGGTCAGCGTTGAATCAACTCACCGCTTCCAAAAGCGTAAGGCCAGTATCGATGAGGACCATTTCGCTGGCAAGAAGGCTCGGCTAGAAAGTGTCGGCCTGGGGATCGACTCATGGAACGTGCCCCGTGTATAGATGCGTGCTGCATGCCCGCTCTTAACTGCAAAATCGCCTCTCTTTTTTATTTCTTCCCCTTCATATTATTACCATTGCCTTACCACGTCTTCTCTTTAGCGCAAGAGGCTCCTAACGAATGAATAACGAAACGTTCCATTCCGACACTGAATTTCCCCCATTGAGCTTTCCTATTTTCTCCCTCAGGTCAACTTCTTTATGCTCGTCTCCGAATGTCTACCAAAACGAGCCCTATTTTGTTATCGAGGCCAAAGTCTTTTGATGGTGGAACTTGTGACTCTTCCTTTTTGACTCCAAAACTATGTACTTATGCAGGATGGTAGGCTCCTACGCCTTTTCTTATGTAGCTAAACAGGAAGCCCTCTAGGGAAGAATGAAATGAAATTGGAATTTGATTGGAGCCGAACCCACGCAGTATCTATTGTATTCCATCTTGACGGTATTTGATCTACAAGGGATACACATTTAGCCTAGGATCCATACTGCATACCCATTCATATTCATGCTGTAGAGCTGGTTATGTTCCCCCGGACCATGAAGAGGAAGAGCTCCTGCACACGTGACACATATATCCTTGTATTATCATGTGACAGGACCTAAAAGCTTGGTCTATTAGATAAGCTCCCTAAGCGAGGGCGGCTCTTGCATGGATTGGTCCACCGCCTTCACGCACCCACACCCAACATTTGACGAAATCACCGCCGGCAACATCTCGACGACCTTGCCAGGGTACAACCTAGACACAACGACGACAAGGAAGGTTGTAGATTTGGATCCGGACGATCTGGAAATACCGGCATAATGGTGAGCCCCTCGTTCGTTCTTTGGGTACCGTTTGTCAAAGGAATGAAGTTATTCTTGTTGGGAATTCCGGCGCGAGAATAGAAACAGGGAACGGGCAAGGAGGAAAATAAAGATCAAGGCTAATAAGTTCATTTTCCTGAATGATACAGGCGATCAAACATAATAATGCTATCCCGAATAACCGTGAGTTCCCCTTTATCTTACCATTTCCCGTTTTATTCTGCGGCATGGAATAAAAAATGACCGAGGAGGAATGACGGAAATGATGGCATTGAACACACAATAAGGCAGGGGAAAACAGCTTACGAGCGATGCATCCATACATCCATATGGTTAACCGGTTGTTGAGCGATTACGTGATAAGGAATCTGGAATTTGAAGGTTGAGAGGCCGTTGTTGAGATGATTGATATCTGACCGGATACTGTTTTTCTTCGGTTCTAGATTTCCACAAGGACTGGCAACGTCGTGTTCGGGTCCATTTTGATCAGGTATATATTTTTTTTTCCATCCCTTTTCCGTTTGTCTTCCCTCTTAGCATTTTCTCTCGGATAAATCTACCACTCACATCTCCTTACAAAATTGCCAAATTGCGATTGCAGTGCTGATGGTTGAGGACTTCCTCTAGCCCGGTCGTAAACACCGCCGTCGTCAGGCCCGTCTCGCAAAGGCCGCCGCCGTTGCTCCTCGTCCTGTTGACAAGTTGCGTCCCGTGGTGCGATGTCCGACCCTCAAGTATAACCGTCGCGTCCGGGTTGGGCGCGGGTTTACGTTACAAGAGCTGAAGGTATTCCTTTTCCTCTCTTGATTTATCGCAGGGGCGAATCGGGTCGTGCGGGTACTTAATGCTATTCCAGGCCGCCGATATTCCTCGCAGACTCGCCCCGAGTATTGGTATTACCATCGATCACCGCCGCAAGAATGTTTGTCAAGAATCGCTCGCCTCCAATGTCGCCCGTCTTAAGGAGTACCGGTCACGTCTGATCCTGTTCCCGGGCAAGAGTGGCCAGTACAAGACGCTGCGGTCATCTGAGGAGGATGTCAAGGCCGTGAAGGCTGCTTACGTTGAGGGTAAGGGCCGGCCAGATGGTGTCGCTACTCACATCAATGCTGTTCTGCCGGTGGAAAAGGCTACACGCGAAAAAGCCATTGGAGAAGTCAGCCGGGATGAGATGCCCGACGGCGAGAAAGCGGCTTACCGACGTCTGCGGGATGCTCGGAGTGAAGCTCGTCTGATTGGTGTGCGGGAAAAGCGGGCCAAGGCAAAGGCGGAAGAGGCCGCCGCCGCGAAACAGAAATAAAAGATGTGATATCATAGTCGATTACCTATATCGATAATGCTACATAAAGGGAATTAATCGAGTTCAATTACATCTCTTAAGTATAATCGGGTATAAATTCTTTAAAAGAAATTCTTACTTTTTTTCGATGGTTCTATTAACTTCATCTCACTTTTTTTTTCATGTCTGCTTTTAGCAGTATCAACTCCCTACAGAGATATCTGAGGTATGCACGTAATAACCTTGGAGGTTCCCTACCTCTTCTACTTGCCTTTTCGTAGTTGATTATTGAAAATAATTGTTTTTTTTGGGAGGTTTAGGTAGGGTAGTAAGTTATTATTATTCCCTGACGGAGAAACATGGATAGTATGATACATTATGATGGCACATACATACACTCACTCCCATATTTGCTTGATTGGTTGAAAGGCTTTTAAACAATCTCTCATGACAGCTCATTCACACACACACATCTCTATCTGCTCAATGCCGAGTTCGTTGTTCCACCTAGCTGCAAGACAGCCGAGTGATATGTCGGTTCCCAGGACGTAATGTACATACAGGATCACCGAAGCCAAAAAAGCGCCCAATCGGGAGAAGGAATTACAGGTGAGGTCCTGCTGAGAGATTTCAATCAATCAATCAAGCTTTCTTTCATCGTCAAAAGTTGCTCCGAGAACTTGACGACAGAGCCATCATAGCCACGAGAAGATCGTTTAGAAGGGTGTTGCGTACCATTTCCGGGGTCAGCGAAAACATGCAATGCATGAGAAGTGGTCTCCAGACCCCAGAGAGCTTGTCCTTTTTCTCCAGGTGAGTTCCACGTTGCCCGGGCTATAACAGTAACTCGATAATGGACACTGCACCGAAGTGGTGGGTTCTGGTCTTTGTGCTAGCCATGGGCTGGTTAACGTTCATATATCGCGAATGCCTGGTAAAGGCATGCCCCGATTGGCGGTTGCTCATACCGGAGATGAGGCAGTTCTGTGGACCTGACACCGAAAGCACTTCTCCTGCCACGAGTCTTGAGCAGAAGCACTGGGTGCCGACATCGTGAATTAATAACCCTCAACGATTAAAGGTAATAACCAGAGTGGCCATCGTTGTCACTGTGTGGGGAGCGTCCTTTTGGGTCAAAACCGATATACCTAAAACTGAAGAACATCTTTCAGAGTCAAAAGAATGAACGAGGATGATCAAAAAGGGGCTACCTTATCCATGTTGCTGTGCAGTTTTCTCTCCAACCTGTCGGGGCAGGGTAGGGAGGGTTATTATCTTCATCTCCTACCTTGCAAAACAGGGCTCGGAATCCCTTGAGATCTGACTCGGATGATAGCTAGAATGAAATATCCTTATGGAGGCTCGCATTCCTAGGCTACATATCATAGAAAGATCCAGTGTTGGACGCGTGTAATGATATGGGCAGCCCTAAGCCCTTGATCCTGTAAATAGGTATGTATGTAATACCTACTCCATTTGATGATAAGTTGGAAAATGGGAAGAGACTCGGTCTCTACTACGTAGAGATATGACTACCTAACTTAGCTCTCAGTTAGCATGGAGTATACACAGTACGGGGTATCTATGTCCTGCCTTACTTTCTCTTCTTCCAAGTGGTCTCAACACCGAATAAAATGCCCATAACCCCTTCAGTAGCTCGCACAATAGAATCCCCATTAATGATGTGCTCCTCAAGGGACTTTTCCCCTTTCCCTTCCTTGACTAGCAAGCTATGAAAGAGTTTCTTCGCTTCCCGTTCTACCTTTGTGGCTCTTTTAGACTCGCCTGTCGTGCTGGAGGCCGAGACCGTGATTTCCGGCCTGAGGTACACCTCACCGGTCCAGTCATCTAGATCCATTGTGCAAGATAGGAGAAGTTTTTTGCATTCGGCGCTCATCTCGCCAGGGGAGGAGAACAGCATTGTTGTTCGCTCCAAGTGCGGAGCTACGAGGCGCAGCTCGGACTCCCTCCGGCCTTGCATTGTTGGCACTGCATCTCTCTCATCCTCACTGCTCTCTGCGGTGAGCCTGTCCGCTGGAATAGCTTGTAGGCCCGCGATTAGCATGGAGTGTTTCATCCGCAGCCGGGCCCAAACCCTAGCGCGGAGAAGAGCAGCATCCCAGTATTGGCCGATGCCCCAGCAAAGGCCTGAAATGTCTAGTTTCAGTAACGGATTCGTAAGGCGGGAGTATATCCAACCAAGTAGTTGTGCTGGGATTCTTTGACCAGGAGTGAAGGATTTAGTTGAAATAGATATCGAAGTTATAGATTGTGACCCTAGGTCAGTTGTGAATGTCAACGGTATCTCATACATGTGTCGAAGGAATGGAAATGGCGCCGAAAGGGTTAGCTCATGCAATTCTATCAAGTCGGGATTTACATCCGGGTCTGAAGAGGTGGAGATCCTAGTTGAATAGCTATGCAGCTCTAGTGGAGCGAAGACAGCGAGGTAAGGCTTAGGGGTTTCCAGCTCCTTGAGCGTGAACGGGTTTGTCGGAGGAAGGGATGGCTCGCGGCTCTCCTTAAGCAATGCATTCCCGGAGAAGGGGAGGAGGCACGAAATGAGAGATGAGAGTGGTGGACCGCTAGTAGTCTCCGGGACGGCCGCGCAAGAAGGATTCAAAGTTGTCAGGAGACAGCTACCTATAATCAGTGGGATCCTGCCAAACAGTATGAAGGAGAATATAACGTACATTAATTTATCGGTGGCTTCTGCGTCCGGCTCTGGGTAATCACCTGGCCGTTCAGACCTGTGAGCCCAGTGTTCCAATTGTGCAACTTCATCCTTGAGCCGCTGAAGCTGCGCGGAGAGGTCTTTCTTGATCGCCCACTTTTTTTCCGCTTCCTCAGGTACTTGGTCCTGGTTCTTATTTCCGGGCCCCTCTCCTTCCACCGAAGGTGGAGAATCCCTCGGTTTAAGAGGACTCGACTTGAAACCCCCTCCCAGCATTTGACGCCTTCGCTTCACATGACGGCTGCTGGGGCTGGTCGATAGGTCTCTGAGTCGCTCAGGCTGCTTTCCAAGGCCTAACTCAGCTGGCGTAGGTGGCAAGTCTGGCTCGCTCTCATCTGGCAGCACTGAACCATCCGGTGGCCTTACAACAGGGGTTGCACCATCCAACCCGTATGCCAGCACCTCGTTCGAGCCATCTCTCTTCAGTGTTGCCTGAGCTACATTCCCAGCGTCATCGGACGAACTAATCCTCTTTGAGACTCTGCGCGGCGGAGCAGCAAATGCGTGAATACCGCTTGGTTTGCGAGGAGAGAGATGGGGAAGTAGGCCGCTTAATCGTTTCGAGCTTCGGACAGGAGTACCGGATGCGGTGAGCGAAGGCCTCAAAGCCTTTCTACCGCGGAGTCCGAATTGTCCCCCAGTTGGCGCATTGTTCCCTTCCTGCTGGCTACTTCTCGCTGGTGACCGGCTGAGCACACGCGACAGGATCTCTGGATGAGACCGCGCCAAGCTTGCCTTCGTCGGAGACTGAAATGATAGACGATGTAACACGGAGGAAGCTCTCCTATCCTCAGTGACTGCTCTTTCGTTCTTATCGGACGTGTTGACGGGAGCGGCGGTCTTCGGGCTCGTCTTACGCCGTTTCGCTGGTGAAGGCAACATTAATCTGAATTAATAATATGCAGAAACGCGATTCTGAATCGTCATGTTATGGAACACGCGAGGAGTTGAACACTATGAAGTCGATAAGTTGTCCTGCTGTTCCTTATCGTATGATAGATAGATCAAAACAATCAAGAACTGCCGCGCCCAAAGGAAAGAACCGGGATGTTTGTCATGTTTGCATCCCTGTAAATAAACAAGTTAAAATCAACAACCGCCTCCTCGCCATTTATTACATATGATCATAATAGATAAGTTACTCTAATCCAATTGATGCATCAGCGCTATGGAAGCATCATAGGCTGTGCTTGCAGAGAAATATCCGGATGGCGCAATTCCAGAGAGCTCCGTTAGTTCCACATCTTCCATATACTTCGCTCGACTTCAGGTCCCATCGCCGCTTCATAGCTGCTGCACGTTCTTTCGCCACCGCTCCCGGTGCAACGTCACATCACCAAGATGAGGCATCTGTAAAGGCATCCGAGCCCCCTCAAGCGTATCCGCTGTCGGGATACTACTCCGATATTCTATCATCACCCCAGGCCTATCGCAAGCACTCCACTCGGACCGTCACCCCTTCCAACAGCTTTTCATCTTCCTCCGTAAGGCCGTCGACCACACTCCAGTCACCCGCCGACAAGATGTCAATTGTCTTCGGGTCTCGCCTGGCTGGACCTGGCAACCGTTCTACTCGGTACGATCCATTCACGATGCCCCCAGTATCCACTTGGAAAACGGTCGACGGAATGCGGATCCCACCTCGGCCGACAGAACCGGACAACTGCTGCATGAGCGGTTGTGCTCACTGCGTCTGGGATGATTTCCGCGAAGATATGGAAGCTTGGGCCGCTAGAGTTCTGGAGGCACGGGTGAGAGAGGTTTTCTCTGTGCAGGGAGATGCACAACAAGACCGAAGACCCGAAGTGGATAGCTCCAGTACTTCGATGGATGACGACGGAGGCGGTAGCGAGACGAACTGGTCAGCACCCTCTGCAACCGATGACGTACTCTTTGCCGGAATACCGGTTGGTATACGAGAGTTCATGAAGACTGAGAAGAGGCTACGAGACAAGCACCGCAGGGAGCAGGGCCTAGCATGAATAAGTTCGTGTTTTAATTCTCTCGGACGGAGTGACTAGAGAAACACATTGCGAACATATTTAATACCAGCCTTTGGTAAAATATCAGCTTCAGCTACGGAGACTTCATCCCGGTGAGATGTAGAGCTCAGTAGGGCTGGCTGGTTCTCTACCAGATAGCTTTTCACAATGTTTGAATTTTCCGCTTAAGTCCTGTTAGGCTATGTGCTTTACGCACAGCGACCTACGCGTTCGTAATTCTATTGTAATTACTAAAAGCAGGTGAGCTCATCAAAGGGTATATGTCCCTGGTGATGACCGGTTATAACGTTGGAGATTGTATATTGGAACTGTGTTCCATATTAATAGGAGTGAGCCCGTTTGTTGTTGCTCAGAGATATGCCCTAAGCTTACAAACCGGGAATCAGGACTTACCGGCCAGACTAAACCAGTAACAGTTTAGCCTCGTCGATTAGTTAGAGATGACTAAAAACATATCACACGGAGCTTGTCCCGCACTTGGCCTAAATCAAGCCTAGTTCAGTTCCTGGAGTCTTCTAAACGGGGGGCTAACTTGTTTCGGGTATGGAACCGAGCTGCGAGCCGATCGTGACCGGATGACTGTTGTGTACGCAAGTCGACGACACTTAAAAACTTCATGAAGCCCAATACGTTGTATTTCTAAAATGTATGTAATTAATTCGAGGAAATATGTGATATCCTTCTAGTATCATAGATCTATCTCTGCCACTATGAGCCTGTTTGCCCCAGCGAGCCAGTATACGGCTCCACCCACTGAATACCCTGAACATACGCTCCATGTTGAATTGAACTATTGTAATCTGTACGCCGGGCTGCCTGGGGATTTGGTGGAGGCGGAGGCGTTGGCAGCGGGGGCATCTGCGCTGACGCTGGTCTCCATTCCTGTGACGGCGGTATCAGCCCGTATGGTGGCTGCAAAGGCTGCCCAGACGGTGGTAGCGAAGGCTGCGGAGGCAACTGTGAAGACAACAGCATAGTTAACGGCGTAGCCGACAGCTCAGCAGCCCGCAGTTGCAGGATCTCTCGCTGTAGTCCATCCATCCTCTCCATCACCTTGTCCAGTTGCGATGACTTTTTCTTGCGTGGCTTTTGTATAGACCCTCTTGCGCCGCCGCCGCTACTGCGCCCGACTTCTCCCCTTCCATTGTTGCCATTTTCATCATGAGACCTGATTCGCCTCATCGAGATATTATGGGCGGCTTGACGGGTGTTCTGTACGACGAGAGGCCAAGTATTCGGCTTTCGGCTTCATGGCGACGCTCCTTATCCTGTGAGATGATCCGTGAGATCTAAATCTGACGACACTTATTGTGGCGCCAAGCCTGCAATGCGCATCGACAGCTTCAACTTGAATACTTCGCCGAAAGCGAAGGTAGTCATTCAGTATTTCATGTTTGCATGGCAAGCCAAACTGGCTCCTAAAGTTCCTCGTATAGGGCGTTAAAGCCCCTGATTGACGCCTTGGATCCCTCTCAGATTCAAGAGCTGCCCGCGCCTGTTGAAATTGGCGATATACCATTTCAAGGGCGCAGCTCGTCGTACAGCTCATACTTCCCAAAATTCCCAAATGTCGCTATTTATCACAGGCAACCTCGTATAGGTCGCGCTTGTTCTTCGAAGAGGCTTTCGAAGGTTTCGTACATTGTGCTGGGAAGGGTCTCCATGGCCGCAATAATTGGATTGAAAGTCCGACGAAAAATTGGGGTAGCTTATTAGTGTTGTTGTAGATGCAATTAATTCCAACAACAATAGTCAAGCCTGTGGCATGGCACGCAGCTCGGTTCCATACCCGAAACAAGTTAGCCTCCGTCAGAATAACGGACCCAGGTGACATGCTAATTTCGCCGATTACCATGAGCGGTTTGACCATGACGAAGCGGAGCTCACCTGCAATTGTGGCAGGAGAAAGTCCCCCTACCACAGCTAGACATGCGCCAAGAGGTGTTTCCGGCTGAGCGAGACTCCCCACCACGCAAGGGGCATGACATACCTGGCCAAGTCCCTGCACAAGGGGCAAAAACAACGATGGCCGGTATTTAAATTGGTTTTTTTTTTTTTCTTCCTTTTCGGAGTTCGTTCTTTTGGGCAGAGGCTACAGAGCACCCAGGTGATCTCTAGGTATTCACCTCCGGTGCCAAATAGTGCCCCATCATGTATGTACAATATACTAATACTAGTAATACCGTCCTATGCAGTCTTTCGGCCGCTTAAAGACGTAAAATAATACAAAATGTGCAAGATAGTGCCCCACGATTCCCAAAAAAGCTAAGCCTGAAAGTCAGTATCACAGAATGTGCAGTCTCCTCTGAGGGTTACCTACTATCCCGAGACCGCCGTTGGGTTCCCGAGATCGCATCACTACGGACTAGGATCATGCAGGAAACCCACGATTCTACTCTTGCCGGACATCCCGGCCGCATATATTGTACACTATTCTCGCATGATAGTTCTACTGATGTCCGCCGTTTTGTACATAACAAATGCCGAGCCAATCATGTATGGAAGGACCATCGCCATGGACGGCTATCTAGAGTTATCTCAGGCGGACACTAAGTCTGATTTCGGGTCAAGCGTATCCGCCCTGCAGCCACCAACTTTTTCACCAATCACAGCTCGCCATTCTAGTAAGCAACTTACCGCAGTCTTCTTTTAAGCGCGTTGGTGATGGCCAATAGTTCTTTGTCATGGATCTCGTAGTTGCTCCGCAGGACTATTCTTCTTCGAGAAGGACATAGTACCCCACCATTATCATATTGTGAGTATACTCCGCCAGTGGCCCAGCCTGATGAATCAGCCTCTATAATTATCTCCCTTCAGAACTAAATTGCATAAGTACCGGTACTGTGGTGAACCTAGTCCTGAGTTTCTTCTCACATGTGTCGGTCCACTT
This sequence comes from Pseudotulostoma volvatum, assembly GCA_019804575.2. Lineage (NCBI taxonomy): Eukaryota > Fungi > Ascomycota > Eurotiomycetes > Eurotiales > Elaphomycetaceae > Pseudotulostoma > Pseudotulostoma volvatum. Next base: position 59,729 of record JAHQZX020000001.1, on the reverse strand, counting down.
ACGCTTGGCCCTTTTGCAATTAAGCCGCATTTTAGCCTAGTCGATTTACGGCTTGGTCAGTACCCCACCCAGACCAGGTCATCAATCAAGTAATGACTTGACTGGGACTAGTTGAGAGCCTTGGTCATGGTGAAGGTAACAGGCTATAATATAAGTCCCGGCGCCTCAGGAGACAGCTAGCTAGAAGTACCAAAGCCTTGATCGCATATGGCGATCTCGCGAGCGGTTTGGCCATGTAGCCCCGCTATCCAAGTGTACCTCTTCAAATCTGCTCTTAAACGGTGGCTTCGGTGTGAAATTTGGCTATGGCTTGTCATAGATAGCTAGTATTGATATATTATCAATATTATCTATGATCGACGAGCCGGAGAGAGTATTTTGAGTGCTTGAAATACGGTTGGGGCAGGAAGCGCGTGCAACCATTGAATTGAGTGCTTATTATTATGAAGCGCTAGATGCACATGTAAGCAACCTCACATGTAGTGATCAATGTCATAAATAATGATTGATGATTCAGGGGAGATGTCAAAATCTTTATTGTGACGACCTGGCCTTGTCGGGTTAAATTCTGCCATCAGACACCGCCTTCTACTTATAGTTAGAAGCTCCGCCGTATTATTTAGATGAGGTGAAGCCCTTTCTCTTTCCTTTCTCTCTCTGTACTTAGTATTCTAGTGTATTAGCGCCCTACTGGGGCAATCCATCCTTTTGCATTTAGTCTAGGCCTGGCTCTTCACATTTATAAGCTGCGGAATAATCACGTGTGAGAGTTATCGTTACTAGTCCGTCACACGGGACGCGAGGCGAGCCAGGAAATCAACACTTGACACTTTGTAAATGCTTTTATCAATACAACGTATTTTAATTTAAATTATATAAATTTAGGCTAATGTTATTTGGGCCATACAATGGATATTTGGCCCGTACACCAAGACCGCCTTATTTTCCGCTTTCCTCATTGGGAACGGGCACGAGCACCAATGCACTGACGCTCTTTCGGGGTTAGCGCATATGACATGAGCTTGCTTATCCGTTTCTAGCATTCTATAGGCGTCAACTCACTCCTGCGGGCATATATCTAGAGATAGGTTTTGTTGCTTTCTGTGCTTCATCGAGGTAATCTCTTTTAGGGGGCCACCTCAGATATCCCTAAGTTATTGTTAGTATAGTAGCTATTAAAGCTATTGATTAGTATCGGAGTCCAGGCATAGATAATAATAGTATAAGACCTGGACTACCGGTGGCTGAAACCTATCTCAGCACTTACCACTTGCCATATTAGTTCTTACCTGTTACCTCACTACATTAGTTCTCACCTCCTACACTTACGGGAAAATATAAGGAGCACCCCTCCGGATAACCACCACCCCACCTCACTTTACCAACTTGGTTCTAGCCCTACGCTGTATTTTGGTTACGCCTTGGATACCAGAACAATCTGTAAAGAATACGAAACCATACCCGCCTTATTGCACAGTATGTGCTGTTTTAGCATAACACTCGACTCTCGAAGACGTGGCTACACGAGCCGTGAAGGAAGGTAGAAACGTCAGGATCTTCACAAATGGTATATCTTGCAATCAATCAATCAATGGTATATC
>JAHQZX020000001.1:0-58028 GCA_019804575.2 Pseudotulostoma volvatum | reverse complement strand
TCAGGCCAGAATACCCAAGGTGGTCCGTGCGCAGTCAACTTGGCCGCAAGGTCAGATTTTACGATTCCGCCACCATACATGATGCCCTATCTTTATTACACTTCCCACCGGTCTCTCTTCTCTTCTTTCCCACACCATTACCCCTTTAGGCCTCCCCTCGCCAGTCCTACACCTTGACAGAATGGCGACAATGGCCTCCGATCATGAAGCTACAAACAACACCGAACTGCAAGCCAACATACAGGATGTGCTTGTAACGATACGCAAATCGTGGCCGAGAAACACCCACTTGGCCTACGAGCCTAGGTGAGGATCTGCTCAGATATGGCTAGATATACAAGTTCCTAACATATCACTTCTCATAGCATTAGGATTTCTGCTAGCTGAAACGGTACACCAATGGAGACACCGTCACTGAGGCGAAGCTCCTCCCTTTCATCAAACAAGAGGTGGTAGACCGGCCTCTGAGGACCAAGAACTGGAAAGGTGGCGGCGCGTGCCGCAAAGCGGGACAGAGGAAATGGAATGCTAGGGCACTTAGCATGCAAGTAAGTGGGTTCTTGCCGCGCAGTGCCCCAGCCATCTCCAGGGGACCATGTTGGTTCTCTTTACATGCATCGTGTTGGGCCGTTCCCCATGAACTCAAACGTAGAGAGATCCGAGATTTCGGCCGGGCGACTCCCCGGACGAGCATGTGGTGGCTGAGGAGGAAATCTACCAGGATCCGGATTCCGGAAGTGACACCCTGGCGAGGAGCCACCGTTCACCCAAAGTTGGCAGCAGACACGTTCGAATTCCTCCTCGGTATACCGCGGAGAAGGGTGTGGCTGTCCTTGTCTGCAAATTGGGCCCCCTTCGTCATGCAGGCGCTAGGCTAACCAACCACATATCTTTCCGCCATCGCCCACTATTTATGTACCCCGGCCGGAAGTTTGTAATAATATTTCCCAGACACCAAAATGCTCCAAGCAGCAAGCGACCCAAACCAAAATCTTATAGGAACACGCATGGGCCAGCACAGAAGGAACAGTTTGTCGCAGGCCATGGCTCAATCATGCAGCTATGAATTTCTCGAGCGTCACCGAAATACTTGATATATATTTAATTTACAATAAAACTTTGGGTATAAATTAAAAGAGCATCGTGCGATCTTGTCTCCAGTAATTCTGAGTCATGAAGTTTGTCTTCTAGGAGAAGGAGTTGGTGGAAACAGCACTCTGCAATGATACATATATCAATGAAAAGGAGGGCTTAGGTTATGAGGAGAAACTGATTCACTCTCCGAATAAAAGTTTGGATCTGCAGAGCCTCACAGTCCTTGGTGCCTTTTCTCTGCCTCTCCCTAAAGATTTGCATCGAGAATCTGCCCCTCTGGCTGGCCAATGAGATAGGGTACAGCTAATAACACATTGGCAGGGTTAAGTCAAGGTCGGCATCTACTGAGACTTGGGCCTTCGGGGGCCCCGAAATCCAACAATTATTGGGGGATAGATGTTGTATATGCTAGCTGTTATTCGAAGTCGGCTTCTAGCACAATTCTTCGCTGCCTATAACATCTATGTCATATAAGTGTACGAAGCCACCCCAAGGAGTCATTTCATCGATTTTAGCCTCGTAAAACCTGCAGCTGCTTCCAAAGTAACGCCCAACGGGGATGTTATAAACAGGGTTTCAATTCGTTAGAATTTTTATAAGAAGAAAATATCTATGGCCGCCTATGGGTTGTGGGGGCTCGGAGGTTCATTTCCTCTTGATCACTGGGGAGAACCCCTCACTTTCCTTAAGTTCTATCAATCTCTTTTCACGCTCGCCAAGTCTTGATTTCTCCTCCTTTAACATTTGCTCCACGGTCTTGTAAGCCTCCATCAATCTGTCAAGTTCATTGTTTTCAGTGGTTCTGCTATATGGATTGCCGGGGCTCTCGTTAAAGGGAATCTCAGCGGTCCTCCCAACTCCATGTAACATTTGTTTTGCATTCTTTCCACCTTTTCCTTTGTGGGACTGTCCTGGGCCTGATCCACCAGTTAAGATATCATAGAATTGTTCGACCGGTTCATTAAAGATAACTTCCTCATAATTCTGACTGGTGACTTTCTCCCTCCGTTCCCTCTTGCCTTCGATGTCATGGCCGTAGGGATGAAGTTTTAGACTGTGCCAAAGCGTTTGCGGCTTTTCGGTAGACTCCGGAACAAAATAGAGTTTGATTTGTATTTCAAACTCACCCCAACCGGTTTCTGTTACCTCAAAGGGTGGCTGTTCGATTGTACGCACAGCTTGCGCATATGTCTCGTGTAACTTGAACTGAACTTTTTTTAGCCAGTATGAAATATCCTCATCATTCACTCCTTTAACGAAGACGCGCCATTGATGGGTATGATCTGCGGGGGCATTGGACGGTCGATTATCGGGATCGAAAACCTGGGCTTCACTACCATAAACTGTAACCGGCTGATGTTAGCGGGTGAAATGGCTATCGCAGGAGCTTTGGAGAAGTGGAATCTCCACGGACCAAAAGGTCTGAATACTGAGACGCCCTGTGAAAGCCATAGCGTTAGCCTCGATCAAGATGCGGCTCCTAGATGAAGGCTGACGGAATTAAATGGACGAACTCTAACGCGTTTGGTTCCCGTAGCAGCGGGCATGATTATTCCTGAATGATCTATGTATAAGGCCAGAAAAAGCTTCTCTGCAAAGAGTAAAAGTATATAAGTTATCCGTTTGGAGCTGAATAACATTTAGTACCTATGATACATGATACGATAATCGAAAGGACCTTGTCCTCTGCTCATGTGACCCTTATAATTTAGGCTAAGCCTAATCTAGTAAAAACATCGGACAAGCTGAGTAAGCTTGTGCCGGATACGGTATAGCACCTGAATTACGTTATACGAGCTATGTACAATTTATAGTATGTAGCACTATACTAGTAGTATAGTACTTACCATGATACTAACTTTACTAAGTCAGGTACGGCTACTAGCTACTAGTAGCAGTAAGTATGTTTATTACACGAAGAGCTTCTCAAAACTCAAAAAGTCACTGTCTTGATGACGACCAGCCATCGTGTTTTTTTGAACAGCTAAAATCACATCTTTTTCCACTTTCTTCAGGGACTAAGGCGCCTGCAACAAATATGGCAGCGAGACGGATCGTGGTTGCAGGCGGTAGCGGATTTCTTGGTAGCCAGCTTCCTCAAAGACTTTTATGCAGGTAGTAATTGCGACACCTAGGTACGAGAATATGTAAATCTGCGGTTGCTAGAGGATGGGCTGTGACGTCCTTAAGGTTCTTTTCCCCCATGGCTACTCGCGAACTTTGATCAATGCTCAATGCCTTACATCTGTCTATAGTCGATCGGGAGAACCTCGATGGGATCTAGTATCTTCATCCCCCGAGCGGCCGGGATGGGCGAATTCAATCGAATGGGCCGAAGCGGATATCCTGAAACCAGATTCCTATAAATCGTACTTGAAGGGCGCTTCTGCGGTGGTGCATACCATGGGTATTTTATTAGAGATGGATTATAAAGGAATCGTTCAAGGAAGAGAGTCAATCATTCGTCTGCTGCAGCGAAGCCTCAGTTCGCTGGGAAATCAGAGTGCATTGCGGACAAAGCAGGATGATACAATCAAGTCAATTGAACAAATTAAAGAGTTGACATATGAACTTATGAATAGGGATTCGGGTTGGTCACTATGTCATATTCTCCTTTGAACTAATGCTCATGTTATCAACAGCTATTTCATTGGCACAGGAATCTGCCAGTGAACATATTCCTGCATTTGTATACATATCTGCGTCGGCAGGAGCACCAATACTGCCAAGCAGGTATATAACCACTAAACGGGAAGCTGAAGCAACCATATCTACATTGCCACATATGCGAACTATATTCATACAACCACCATTTATGTATGATTCCAGCAGAAAGATAACATTGCCGATAGCTTTAGGAGGAATTATTAGTTCGCAAATCAATGCTCTTTTGGGTGGCAAACTTCAGTTCATGGGTATCATGGCAGAGAAGCCTCTCCAGGTGGGACTGGTAGGTGAGGCTGTGATCGAAGCGATCAGCAATGAAAAAATTAACGGCACCGTTGGAACCAATAGGATTGATACCCTTGCCACCAGAGCCTGGAGGAGAAGCATGTTATAAAGCAGTGTCCGAGCGGCTATCCTAGTCTAAGGTCGTATGCTTCCCGAAGCGCAAGCCTTAGTGGGAGTGAAGTCGTGAGCCTACAGGCCGTATTGATTCCAGTGTTCAACCGAGAAAAGAAAGCATTCGCCAATGGTAACATGTTGTCCATATCAGAGCGCTGTACCGCGCTCAAAACTATCTCTGATTTCTGTAGTGTACTATAGCCATATCAATAACACGAGACCTTTCGTGAATGATTGACGTATTCCTACCTTGTTATAGAACCTTGCAAGCTTCTGGTTGAATTGTTTATTCTTCTCGTTGATGTAAGTGACGTCAGGGTCGTCATCGCCTCGTCGCTCTCTGCGCTTCTTTAGTCGGACTTCTTCAGCTTTCTTTAAATCTGATACTAGTCTGTCCACAGCAGCTCGATCAGGTTTGTTCTCGACAAAGCCGATTGTGTCTGCCGTTGAGTAAAATGTTCCATCTTTATCGATAGCGACCAGCTCTCCGTCATGAGTCTCCACAATTTCAAGGCCACCACTGGCCGCGGCTCTTGTCACGGCAGATGATTTTTCCTTTTCGTAAGCTTCTAGGTCCGGTTTGAGATCGCGCATCTGTCGTTTATAGACCTTGCGCGAGTCTTGACGATAGTCCTGGAATGCAACATCTTCGCGGTGACGTTGTTTCTTCTCCATGCGCCTGTCCCATTTCTCTGATTCCTCAACGGTCCAATCCCAAGCACGCTTACGCTCGAAATCCTCGCCAGCGGCCTCAGTATCAGCCTTCAGAAGATTATGGGAGGCAAACGCGTGTTTACGCGATAGCGAAGAAAGCACAGCTGGATCAGTTGCTAGGCGTTGGGACTCCGCCATAGTTTCTTTCAGGTTGCTATCTGTCGCGGTTTTCTATATCCACGTTAGTACATATTCCAATAATTAGACGAAAGAAATAAAATTAAAAGGATTTTCTTACCGCACGGGCCTTGAGAGCCTTAAATCTTTCCTGCCTTTCGCGAGATTTAGCTACAGTATCAGTGATGGTAAGGCTCTCCGCAGCCTTGACAGGTTCCTCGGAGAAGGTTTCAAGCAACGCCTGATCTTTGCTGTTTGAAATACCGGACCCCTCCGGTGATCTGGAGCCATTTGTATTTTTCGATGGCACGTCTTCCGTATCATGCGCAGGGGACATCGTTCAGTCGCTATCTAGCTCACTTTGAGTGTCGGGATGGATTTAGGCCGGTGCGCTCGATGATTCACAAAATCCGGCAACTGAGGTGGTGACGATTGGTTGAAGCGAAAGTGAGTAATTTGGAGGCATGGAGGTGTCGTACCCGGTAGGCGGTAACTAACCATACGGAATTCTGCTGGGGTGAACACTTAGTTTTTGTGATTATTTTAGGAAAGATGTTCTCCTGCCGGAAACTCGATACCCCCGTGTAACTTGCAGCTCCCCACGCAAAATTGAATTATATGAAATTCTAAAACCCGAGAAACGGTCGGAATGTGATGGCAAACATTTCCCAGGAATTACGTATCGGATAACTAGCTATTTATCTATTTATAATACATCCTCAACGGATGCTTACGTTTTCTAATTACCATGGACCAAATGAATTCGGGCATCGACTCGAGAAAGCAGTTTGAGATTCAGCAAGGGTTATGGCAAGCAGCAATCAGTGATAGACCACGGGGAGTAGGGATCCTCCCAGGGGCCAGTGGTTTGGCTAGGGCCCGGGCGTCACTCCAGAGCAGCCTTCCAGATAAGGGTGTGGGCTTTGAACGTACCAGAGATCACATCCTCGATGATATTGTACCGGGATTTAACGGCGGAAGCATCAGTCCCAACTATTATGGATTCGTGACTGGGGGAGTGACGCCTGCAGCACTCTTCGCAGACAGCGTCGTCTCCATACATGATCAGAACGTCCAAGTTCATCTTCCCGAACATTCAATCGTCACCGAAGTTGAGGACAAGGCTATCGGGCTTCTCGCAGACTTGCTTCGTCTCGATCGGCAAATTTGGGGAAACGGTACGGTCACCACAGGAGCCACGGCAAGCAACGTCCTAGGGCTCGCGTGCGGAAGGGAATTTGTTCTGAGAGAGGCCGCTGAGAAATGTGGCGGCCAGATTAAGAGTGTTGGAGAGAATGGGTTTTTCGAGGTCCTTCAAGCAGCCAGGCTCTCTGGAATTCAGGTACTATCGACTATGCCTCACTCTTCCCTGGGTAAAGCAGCTGGGATCCTTGGAATTGGTCGTGCCAATCTGGTCAGCGTTTCCACCGAGGATGATTTACTTAGATTTGATATGAAATTGCTAGAACAGAAATTAGCACAAGCTGTTCGAGGTAGTATCGTCGCTATATCATGCGGGGAGGTCAATACAGGAGGGTTCGCGACAACAGGTTTCAATGAATTGCAAGCAATACGAAGATTGTGCGACGAGTATAGTGCCTGGCTGCATGTGGATGGAGCCTTCGGCATTTTTGGGCGTCTTTTTGACAGCAACGACCTCGAATTCGCATCCATCGCTAGAGGGTGTGAGGGCCTAGAACTAGCCGACTCTATCACAGGAGATGCCCACAAGCTCCTTAATGTGCCCTACGACTGCGGGTTCTTTCTCTGTCGCCACCCTGATTTGGTGAGCCACGTGTTTCGCAACCCTAATGCAGCCTACCTCAGTCCAGAGAGCCCTAGTGGTCTGACGATTCCGTCACCGTTGAATATGGGAATTGAGAACTCAAGGCGTTTTAGGGCCTTGCCGGTCTATGCATCTTTAGTGGCGTATGGCAAAAATGGCTACAGAGACATGATCCAGAGGCAAGTGCGCCTTGCTAGGATGATTGCTGGTTGGCTATTTGGTCATCCGAATTTCACAGTGTTTCCAGTGACGGGAACGAAGGACAAGCTGCTGGAACACATCTTTATGGTAATTCTCTTCCGGGCTAATGAGGAGACCTTGAATCGAGAGCTAAGTAAGAAAATCAATGCCACCTCCAAGATATTCATATCCGGGACAACGTGGGAGGGCGAGCCTGCGTGTCGGATTGCGATTTCCAATTGGAGAGCGAATCCAGAGAGAGATTTCGCATTGATCACTCGTATCTTAGACCAAATTTCCAATGGGGAAGGGTAGAATGGTAGAATATTTTATGAAAACGACTTGCGTTGGAAATAAAGGGTGTTCCAATCCACTGTTTCGCGGGGAAGGATTAAATTCTCCCTCTAGGAAAAAGGGGTGCCTTTTATGTGCGCAGAGCTACAGATGATACTTGCTATGATAGAAGCGATCTGAGCCACCTGATGCAGCCTTAGGCTCCAAAACCGTGGATCTAGACAATGCTGGAAGCCTACACATATCATGCTCTTCGGCTTTCGACAGACGGCACAAAGCAAGAGGACTTATCTTCGACGTCCGCTGCCAGCATGATCCTCACTTCTCTCCGAAATACTAACCACTTCCCCAATCCCTGCCGCCTCTTGTTCATCTTCCAGTGTCATGACCTCTTCTCTGCTATCCCACCATTTCTCTTCTGCAAGATCAAAGGCTTCTTTGCGTAGCTCCTTGAGAGTCTTTTCGGTGTCGATACATCTTTCTTTCATCTTACCTATCAGGATGATTTGCCAGTCGTCGGATGTTCTGTTGAAGAAGTCACGTAGACTTTCAAATGGGCGAGGATGAGGCCGGCTATCCTTAATCAGATTCTCAGTCTCCTGCTCCTCCAATTCGATTTGTTCTATATCACGGGCGACCGATGGTACCATCAATTCCGTTGCGGTTGTTGAAGGGGAGTCGATGGATACGGAACCCTCATCCGATTCCATATCATCGTCCTCAACCTCTTCTTCATCTTCGCTTTCCTGTTCCTTGGTATTCCAGTTCAGAGGTTCATTGTAGAAGATTTCCCTAACCCCATCGAGCTTGACAAGGTCAATCGAATATAAATCATTAAATGTAAATTCTTGATCTCCTTTCTCAAATGTCCCCCCAAAGACAAAGAGAGTGTCGCCTTGGACCGCTAGCTGTGAATTAAACCTTGGGTGTGGCATCTCAAAGCGAACAACCTCTGACGCTGCTTGTTTTGGAGATTCCTCCAGTTTGGGACTGTCGACATCCATTCCTTCATCGTCTTGGTCCGGTATTCCTTTGCCCGCTTCTAGGGCAGCCAAATTTCGCAGGAGCTCACCTTCGTCCGCTTTGCTCCTATCCTTCAACCTCATTATCTGAGTCATTTGCTGTTTCTTACTAGGGCCCTTCGGACGTCGAAGGCTAAGTTGAAAGAAACGGTTTCGTTCCGCATTCCAGGTAAACAAAGCATCGAAAAATTCGCTATCGATCCCTTCCTCGCTTAATTCAATATCATGAACACCGCCAAACATGATCCCCCGACCTTTGTGATAGGCCATCGTGGCACCCGCCCGCGGGGGGGTTGGCAGATTTGCAGGCCTTTTCCTACGCTCCCATTGCACACTTGGACCTGTCGAAGGGGTTGCCTGGGGGTCTGGCGGCTTGATACAGAGAAACCAAGAATCTTGGTGAACCATAGGTTTGAGAACCAGTCGCTGAGGCCCGGTCTTTGCTGATTTACCTGAAACTGAAATCGATGTCTTCACGCGGGCATACCCACCGAAGAGTAAGGCACCTTTCTCATGAGGCAAGAATGAGAAAGACGAACGAGGATCAGGCCTCTGTGATGCTGGAGGTGGAGTTGGGTTATACCATGTGAATTTCTGACAGTCGTATATCCAGAGATCTTGAAGATACTTAGTCTGCTGTGATGTGTCTTGAAACCCGCCAAATAGGATAATGTAATGCTATTGAAAGTTAGTAACGGTAATCATATGTATATAGAGAGTCGTATGGGATTGCTACCTTGAAATAAGTCATCCGATGTCCGCTCCTTGCTGGCGGCCCTTTTCCTTTGGTTTCAATCCGACTCCATTCCTTAGTTGTTGGATCCAGATGCCAGAAGTCATTGTAGTGATAGAACGTGCCTTGTTTGGGCGAAGAGAACTCCCCTATTCCCCTTGAGACAGGACATGGTCAGCCCGAAATACGGCGTACTGACACAGCTCTAGATCTTCATCGTTGATACACTTGCCTCCAAACAGATAAACCCCACCTGCACTTCCGGCACGGCACCAGGCATGCCCACTACGGGGTAGAGGACTGTTGGGACTGGTCACCTCCCGCCACTCCCCTCGGTCGATGAGATATATAAACAGATTATTATAAAAGGTCGCGACGGTTCCATCAAAGTACTCGCCGCCAAAAATCATCACCTCGTTGCGACTAGCTGGAGAAGCAATCAAAGTGCATGAAGAGCGGGGTGATGGGGGCCCCGAGATGATCTCAGTGACTTTCAAGAACTTGGCCTGTTCTTGTGCGTAGGTTGCAAGAATGGCATCGAGATCAACATCTTCAGCATCGCTATCAGCATCCCATCCCTTTGCCTTGACCTTCTTCTCTTTCTGCGCCGCTTTCTTCGATTGTTTGGTGGCTATGCGCTCTTTCCTCTCCACTGTCTTTTTATTGTTCTTTTTACCCATCCCGGAGTGTAGGAGCTCGTATGATCTTCTATCAGAGGAATAGGAGTCAATCTAGGTTGTGAATTGGTTAAAGATTAATTAGTAGTTAATTCTGTCATTCGAATATCTTATATAGCTCCGTTCAGTCGCCATCATCGTCTTTGACGCCCATAAAGCCCAAAATCCATTAATAAATTACCACCTTATTATAACGTGTGTACTACTAGTAGTAGATCAATTCCATAAGTAAATACTTATCAACTGCTAAGCAGTTATTGTCAACTAATTAAAATAATAATAAAAAATACCCTTTGATTTGCTCTGGAGAGAATGAATCACGTGCACGCGCGGCACAGGATCCGGCGGCGCGTCGCGCCAATAATAACGACTCAGCGCCATGTATAATCAAGCTGATGGACTGGAATCATAACACCAATTGGGTCAGCAGAGTATCGAAACTTCAATTGAAGGTTTATTACTACCAGCAGATTTTCTTGTGCCAACAACTATGAGTCGTCTCTATGACCAAGAATAACTTGGGGCAGCATCTGGCTTGGTTGTTAAACCGTGGTCCCGCTCTGAACGACTCGCTCGGGTCTCTTACCAGAACGGATGAAGAGATTACTAGCACAATCATCGATGATCAGAATTTCGAACCGTCTAGCAACTTAGTGACCCATACGAGGGCGGCTCAGGACCAGGAATATGTCGAGACCAGAACAGAGAATTCTGTGGAGGATGATGTTGTGATGATGGATGAGGAGATGGCAAGGCTTGAGTTTGCTCCTCGATCGGCTGCGAAACCTCGCATGCTCAGTTCCGTGAACGGTGTGTCATCAAAGAGGGTTAAGACTCCCGGGTCCAGTTTTTCAGAGAGGCATTTGAATCCAAGGCTCGATCCGTACTATCAAAATCCAATTGAAGGTGAGATTCACTATCATTGATGACTGGGCTTGATGTCACTAACCGGCACCCGGCTTCACAGTCGAACCACAAGACATACAGACCTCATCATTGTGGAAAACCCCGCAGAAATCACCGTTGGACCGTTCGATCTCAAACTCAAAACCGCGGTCTCCTATTGCGAAGATAGACACCATCGACTTGACGGGCGACCTTGAGCGACCTGGATCCTCGTCCGATACTGTTGAAATATTTGGCGAGCCACGCCGCGTATGGAGAGAGGATTTTGCTTCGCGTAGCGAACCACTAGGGAAACGGGGGAAAAAACGCAAAAGTGACGAATTCCAATCGGACCTATCGCCACGGAAGAACCCTCCTCAAACCCATACTCCTCCTGCTAAAATTGGAAAGCCTAGTGATCCGGCTATTCTTGAAACTCCATGCGGCACTTCGAAGTCTTTCAAGGCTTGCACAGAGGGATATGGCCAAAGACTACAGAATACCCCAGAGCTGAAGGAGGACTATTGCTCCCCTACTGACCGCCGCGAGAAGCGAATAATTCAAGACACAGATTACGATGAGGACGACGACAACAACAATGATGATGATAAGCACAATGATCGTAATCTTAATTCTGTTGGGCAGGATCGTGATGACTGGGCTCATAATGACGGCGGAATCTTACTATTCAATTCAGATGATGAGCTTTATCCGGATCTGTCTGAGCTCTCTAAAACCGCATTTGCTGCTGAATCGCTAAAAATTGATAGCACCGAACTCGGCGGGAAGAAAGATCCCACCCTTGGCAATAATAACGATGGGCTATTGGTACCCGGTCCCGCTGGCGGGCAACCACCTTCAGGCGAAGAATATGCGGACTCACAGCGGACCAAATCCACGCACACCACTCCACATTCTGATGGAGATAAGGATTCAAAGGTGGCGAATTTCCTAGCGATGACCCCAGAATCTATTGACCAGCATCTAACGAAGCTCCGCGATGAATTACGTTCAAATTCCGAATTTGCGTTTCGACAAGCAATGCAAGGAGAAGCGCCTCCTCAGGATTTGCTGTCGCAGAACAAATCTATCGTCCTCCAAATTGATACTATAGAGAAACTCCTGAAGGAACGAACCGAATATCAAGTGCACGCTTCAAAGCAGGAAGGCCTCAACAAACTTATCATCGAAACAATTCAGCAAGGGGGTGACGTATCACAGATGACAGCAGAACTCAAGGAGTGCCGACTTATTGCTAAGGAGATACAGGACATTGAAGCACGCATGGCAGAACTTTTACCACTTCCCAACTTGGAGGTTTCGCACAGTTCGACGTTCTCCGGCGGGAAGACACCTGAAGAGCAGATCTCGACTAATTTCAGCCGGCACTTTACTGGTCACCCGAAGCTGGATTCCAACCTCTCAACTCTCAGTGGTCTAAGTACACCATCGCGGAACCAGCTACGCTCGTTTCCAGAACCAAAGCTTTCAACTACCACCGTCCCGCGCCTGCCCCAGTGCACGGTTCTAGCCAATATAGAATCATTGAGTGCTAGCTCCAGAAAAGCCTTAATATCGGCCCCCAGTCACATGGTACATAACCATGATAGCCTAGCCGGATTAGCAATATCTCCCCGCGATAAAACTCGCCTTCGTTTGGAGGAAGATATTGAAGAAGGAATGGTTGATTATCCTAGTCATACGGTTGATATAGAAGATGGTTTCACACGGAATATGGGCTCGCCAACCCCTCTGGGCGGCGAATTAGATGAATTTGATTTCAGCGCCGCAGATGATGATGACCTGCTTGAGGCAGCTCAAACTTTCGAGGGCGGCTTTCCAGGGGTTACGTCCGACTCCCGTTCTCAATACCGTAAGGTTTTTGCAGAAACCTCCGGGAATGCGAGTCGAGCGCCACCAACGAAGAAGCCGCCAACAGACTCCGTAGCCATGATGTCCCATCCCTGGTCAAAGGCTGTAAAGGCAGTCATGAAAGAGCGGTTTCATTTACGTGGATTTCGCCCAAATCAGCTAGACGCAATCAATGCAACCCTTAGCGGGAGGGATGCATTCGTTCTCATGCCTACTGGTGGAGGGAAATCATTGTGTTATCAATTGCCATCCGTTATTACGAGTGGTCGTACAAGGGGTGTCACGATTGTAATCTCTCCATTGCTGAGCCTGATGCAGGACCAAGTTGCGCACCTCAATAAACTCGAAATAAAGGCCTTCTTCGTCAACGGAGAGGTGGAGGCCGATCATCGACATTGGGTGCTCAGTACTCTGGCTAGCGACGGAGCGGATGAACTCATCCAGCTCTTATATATTACACCCGAAATGATAAATAAGAGCCGGAAGCTTTTGGACAGTTTACACGGACTGCATCGCAACCGGAAATTGGCACGCATTGTCATCGATGAAGCCCATTGTGTGAGCCAATGGGGCCATGACTTCCGGCCTGACTATAAACAATTAGGTGTTATTAGAGCGGACTTCCCAGGAGTACCTTTCATGGCTCTGACTGCTACCGCGACAGAGAATGTTAAGGTGGACGTTATACACAACCTTGGGATGGATGGTTGTGAGATTTTTTTGCAAAGTTTCAATCGGCCCAATCTGACTTACAAGGTCCTCCCCAAACAAGGTAAATACAACGAAGTCGTAGCAAGTGTAGCAAAAACAATCAACACATCTTACAAGCGGAAGTCCGGCATTGTCTATTGCCTATCACGCAAGGACTGCGAAAAGGTTGCCGCGGCGCTCAAGGATAACTACGGTATCAGCGCTACGCATTATCACGCCGGTATGAATTCGGAGTTGAGAACGCAAGTCCAGCAGGATTGGCAGGCCGGAAAATACCATGTGATCGTTGCCACCATTGCTTTCGGGATGGGAATTGATAAGCCTGATGTTCGGTTCGTCATTCACTACACACTCCCAAAGAGTTTGGAAGGGTATTATCAAGAAACCGGACGAGCAGGTCGGGACGGGAAGCGTTCTGGCTGTTATCTTTACTATGGATATTACGACGCGAGTACCCAGAAACGTTTCATTGACCGAGGAGATGGTAGCCGCGAGCAGAAAAACCGTCAGCACCAGATGTTGAGAAGCGTTATACAGTTCTGTGAAAACAGGATTGACTGCAGACGGGTACAGATTCTCGCCTATTTCAATGAGGTCTTCCGCCGCGAAGATTGCGGCGGCTGCTGCGATAATTGCAAATCTAACGTCGTCTTTGAGACTCGTGACTTCACGGAATACGCTAAGAAAGCTGTGAACATGGTCCGTAGAATCAAAGCTTTGAGTGCACCAGATGGTCGAGTCAGCATACATCAGTGTATCGATATTTTCAGTGGAAGTTCAAAAAAGAGCATCAAACAATGTCACAAACGGCTGAGCGAGTATGGGGCGGGCTCAAACCTGGAATTGGGTGAGGTAGAGCGACTATTCTTCCGACTACTGATCGAAGAAGCAATAGAAGAGGAAAACGAAATTAACGCAGGCTTTGCCTTGCAGTCGATTCGTCCAGCCAAAAGGGCTGCTGACTTCTCCAGCGGGCGGCGTCAGCTAAAGATGCAAGTTCAGGTGACACCTAATAGCACTTCAGAGTACCCGCAATCGACCAACGTCTCGTCTCCGGTTCAGTCAGCATCGCGCCGCCGTCCTACAAAGAAACCAAATTCTCGTGCCCGAAAGCGTCCTGCCTCTGACGAAGACGAGGACAGCGACAGCGATGGCTTCGAGAGACTCCGTATTGCAGGCAAACCCCGTGCGCGCAAGACGCACACCGTTGGACCTGCAATCACTAGTGACCTACAGCGGGAGAATCTCGATGAGTGGCATCAGCTAGTTTTGGACGGATTCCTGCTATGTGCAAAAGAGTTATGCAACGAGGTGAGCCAGCTCCTTCTCTGAAATCGTATACATATTCGCCTTCTTTTAACATAGGCTAGATCATGATGGAGAAAAATCTCCGAGAGCAGCCGTTCTCAGATAGTATCTTGCGAGAGATGGGAATACGTTTCCCGGCGAGTGAGTTCTAAGCCATGAATATGATTCACTGCGTTTCGCGTACTGAGATGATGGCAGATAAAAAACAGCTGCTCACAATTCCCGGAATAGATTCCAACAAAATTAAGCATTATGGGTCCCAGTTTCTCAAGCTTGTCCGTAATGCGGAACTTCGTTACGAAGAAATTAAGAAGAGTGCGGCTCCAAGCGCCAATGATATTGTCCCTGATCCAAATCACGGCCTTGTCATCGAGATTCCAACTACCGATGAGTATAGTAGTTGTGATGACGTGTTTACCGAGCGAGCTTCTAATTTAGGTGACGAGCCGAATACAAGCCGATATTTCGACGGACAACCTACAAGAGCTGGAAACAATTCTCAAAGTAAAATGCCGGTTCCCTAGGTATGGTGCCATTGCTGACTCGCAGGCTTAGGACGTGAAGCCGGCAATACGCGTACTAGAATAAATCGGCGACTGGTCTCCCCGGCGGATGGCCAACCTAGATCAGTAGGATCTCGAGGTCGAAGTCGGACCGGGAAACGGAGTATGTGGAAAGGGCCGGGATCAAAGAAAGCTCCTAGGCCCCGTACAGAGACTGATAACTCGAATGATCGGAAACCGCCTATGAAGAGGGCTAATGATAAGAGATCTCATTCCCGGATCGAGATGATGCCAACCTAAGCTCCAAGTCCAACTGATCTGCCTGACATCTACTCTCGGTTGTCTCTTTCACGGTGTACTATATTAGGTCTACATCTTCAATCTCACACCATTCACCAACCTTAGCTCGGGATCTATGATTCGTTTGTGAGTGTGTAACTTTCCATGTCCCCATGATATTCACAAGGAGGTCTGGACAGCATAGCTCAGAACGATGCTATATACATGCATATATCATAACATGTTTTTATTAAATATGAGGGGTCCTGGCCGCCATCTAGGATTAGGCCCAAAAGGTCAATAGCCATTAATAGTGCACATAGATTCATCCATACACTAATCAAAATTCACGGGACATCTCACTATACTAGGCCGGCCGGTTTACATACATTCATGAGTATAGTATCCGCCTAATGTATATGCACTGTAACCTAGTAGTAGTACCGTACATTATAAATATATCCTAATATAATGGTATATTATGATCAGCAGTATAGACAGGTACATTCTAATATTGTTGTACAGATACTGTACATATCATATATCATTATGCTTCTAGTACCAATACACCATGTACTGCACCTACGAGTAGAAAACTTCATATAGGATTTTTATCTATTTCTTTTTCCCTCCCTTACCTCCACCACCACTTCCGCCTCCTTTTCCTTTTTTTTTCTCATCACCTTGACCCCTACCACCTCTGTCTCCTCCGCCGCCGCCGCCGCCGCCGCTGAAAGTGATCTTCACCTTGCCTACAGGCAGAGTGTTTACGATCTCAGCGGGGCGCCAGGTCTTGAGGATTTCAGCCTCACGAGTTCGTAAGCGCTCCATCGCGATGCGGTCAGTAGCAGCAATAGCCGAGACCTGGTCTTCGTCGTCATGATGGCGATCCTGTTTGCTCTTACTGCGTTGCTGAGCGCCGGCGTTCGCTTCCACGAGCCAGTGGCCCAGGATTTCTTGTACGGCTTTGCCCTTCTTAGTGTTTCCAGGCTGGAGTTTCGCGCGGTATTTGTACTGGTTCAACGCAGCCCACGGCGCACAAATCGGGATCGCGGCGAGAACTTCATCACTAGGGAGAGGGGTCCCAACCAGGGCGGGAATCCATGACAGGTCCGCCGCCTCTGATAGAGCCCGCTCCTCATCGTCGTTATCGATATCATCGGCGCTACCCCCTTTTTGAAATTGAGTCTGACGTTTCCGTTCCGCTTCGGCGGCCCGATTGTGCTGCGCGCGGCGGCGCTGCCTTTGCGCCTCGATCTCTGCTTCGAGCTTTGCCTTGGCTGCGGCAGCTTGCGCCGCTTTGCTTGGCCCGGCATTCGCGCCAAGCAAGCGGAGAGCTAGCTCACGATCTTCTTCGTCTTGGTCGGCGTATTTCGCAGCGGCTTTCTTGGCCTTGCCCTTTTTACCGCGCACGATTGGGGTCTGTTTCATAGATTGTATAAAGGAAGGTGCTGTTGAGTGCGATGGGTCTACAAGCGAAGCCGGAGAAACGCTAGCTGCACTATCGCCGATCGGTTTAGGAGATCCGAGGTTCTTTCCCCGCTCCAAAGCCCGTCCTCCGCGTGCGGGAATGTATCTCTCACGTTCCAATTGACGAGCAACCGGAATATCTTCTTCTTCCGTTGCGGAAGTAGGACTTTGAATTTCCTGAATTCCATGACCATCCTCCCCGCCCACGTCATCTAGTCTTTCATCTTCTTCCTCAGAGCTCGCTAAAATGTTGACTTGTAATGGGTTGGTACTCAATACTCCTTCATCTGTGGGATCTTCTTCAATCTCCAAAGCCGATCTGCCTTCTTGTTCCTGTGCATCTTGTTCTTCCTCCTCTATCTGATTCTGCGCCTCCGTTTCTCCCTCTGCCACGGGGAACGGGCGCTCACTCCACAACTCGGGTGTGCCTCTTGTTTCGGCCTCAATTCCCCCTTGTTCCTTCACTTCCATCTCATAAAGTTGATGTTTCCTATGGTTAGGAATGCTTTCTTTACTGATCTGGAACATGGCGGCAAATCCAAGCACCAGTTGTGCGGGTGCTAGGAAATTCTTCTGACCTTTAACCACAAAACCGCCAGCAGCCAAGAGCTCTCCCGTCTCAGTTGTTTTTGAGACTTGACTTGCATGGACCCACCATGCCGACATCAAAGCTTTGGATTCCCAGTTGGTAGAAGTAGACACCGATAGGGTTCCCGCTTGTGAAAGGGTACCTGGGGGTATCGGAGCATCGGGTGTTTCTTGCCTGTTCTTCACAATGATGGGCGTGGCGTCTTTCACATCCGCATTGACGAAGATGTCCCCTTTTTTAAGATAGCGGCGGTAGAGAATTTCATCCTGGTGAACATCTCGACCTCTATTTTGACCCGCTAGTTAGAACGCTTCACGATCTGAACCAATTCCATATAACCTACCCAAGGACCAGATATCCTTCAGACGAGATGAAGAATATATATTTCTCAAACCAGAAAGGGTTTCGAGCAGGTCGTAAGGCCTCCTTCTCCTGCTTGAGACTGCGCTTAAGATCATCTGTAACTTTCTTCTCCTGACCTTTAAGCGCTTTGGTGGACGACTGAATTGTCTTCTGCTCCTTCTCAGCAGCGGCCTTCTTTTGCTCGTAGTATAGCGTTGCATTAGCCCATGGAGATAGACCGAGATCAATGTCGATGGATAACTGAGCGGCTGGGCTCCGAGCCTGGTCTCCCGAATTCTCAGTCATCTCGAGATCTTCATCGGAGTCACTCGCGGAGGCCTCCCCCCCCCCATCTTCTTCATCTTCTTCATATGTGGCTTCGCTGAGGAGCAATGTGATCGTGTTTTCATACAGCTTTAAGGGAAGATTGATGGTCTTCGCGACGGGGTTTTTTCTCGCTTGTTCCATTTCGATCAGTCGTGCAATCTCCACCCAACCCATTCCTTGCGCTACGAGGCCATTGACTGCGTCTATCGCCTCTTGAACCCGATGTACATTGGCTCCAATAGCTTCAGCTTTACGGATATGGAGCTCCTGAACTTCCTTCAAGGTCCCGACGCGCTTTTCATGTTCCCTCTTAGCGGCCTCTAATTTCCTTTTCGCAGCCTCTTCGCGGTCTGTCAGCCGCAACTCCAGCCTCTGGGACTCTATCGACGAAAAAAATTCATCCACCATCTTGTTGAATCCGTCGAATTCCAATATAGAAACATTCGGTTTGCCTTCAAACTGTCGGGGCTTGAAAGGATGGAAGTCCTCGTAACCATGGTTCACCTGCTTCAATACAGACGTATCCGTTCTTGATTCCTCCGTTTTCTTTACCACGATATAGCCCATATGT
The DNA here is from genome assembly GCA_019804575.2 of Pseudotulostoma volvatum. Taxonomy (NCBI): domain Eukaryota; kingdom Fungi; phylum Ascomycota; class Eurotiomycetes; order Eurotiales; family Elaphomycetaceae; genus Pseudotulostoma; species Pseudotulostoma volvatum. The sequence continues at coordinate 39,487 of JAHQZX020000001.1, read as the reverse complement.
CCCTCACCAATGGCAAGCTCCCTTCGGACATGTTCAGCCTCCTTCAGAACCCCGAGTAGTTCTTCGAGAAGTATGCTATTTTCGAGCACTTGGTCTGGGCGTAACCCAGGATTGAAATTCCTCACGAGAAATGCATGATCCAGAAGAGGTGGGGGGAACTCCACGAAACCCTGCGAGAGGGCCACTTTTGTGGCTTCGACATGCTTCTTCTTCAACTTCTTCTGGGTAGCGTCAGTTCCCAGAGCTTCCGTTTGGATCGTTCGTTGCAGCATCTGCTTAAGCCTCTCTAGGGAGAGCTCGGGAACTCCGCCATAGTTCTGTTTATCTGTCAATGTATATTTCAGCCCGACCTTCGCCTCTTCCTGAGCGTTCCCAGCAGGTACTCGGCGAAAGAGCGCAAGGATAGTGTGATCGCCGTTCGTCAAGATAATGTTTCCAGCGGAGAAAAACTCCAAGAACAAGTGGTACTGGCCATCGCTGAACACAAATTCAATGATTCGATCCGTCCCCACCTGAGAGACCGAAGTGACTCGTCTCGACTTGAGGCGTTCGCGGAGGCGAGTGACGAAGCCAGAAGGCTCGCTCGCGGTCGTGCGAGAAAATTCAGTCAAGTGACATCGAAACCCCGTATCGATAAGGAACTGCTTGCGGTGGCTTGGCTTCGCGAGCTTGAACAGGAAAATACGCTGATGTCGGTGTCAGCTGTAGTTTACTAGAAAGAGATAGCACACATGCGGTTATGTGTCATAAAGATGGAGGCATACCTACCGACGAGAGATCGTATATGTTGGAAACCCGCAGGTTTGTGAGTGCAGAGTTGAGCTCGTGGGCGATGACCTTGGCTTCGGAGTGAGTATGTATGGGTGTTGCCAATCTCGAAGGATCTTGATTTCGTACCTGAATGTCTAGGGAGGAAAACCTCTGTTTCATCCTTGCCCTTGTCTGCGGAGAGAGTTGATGGAAATACCTTTAAGAAGAAGTTGAGGGTGGTGAGTGACGTAGGGAGTCGTGACTTCAAAAAGTGACCAGAAAGATAAGCTTATTTTTATCTATACTGATCACAATCCTAAATGGTACATGTAACTAGTACTAACATACATATTTATATTATAATAAGTATCAGTATCATAATACGGTACAAGGATGGCAGACATGTGAATATAATAAATAATATATTATTATTATTATTAGTTATCCATTTATTTCACTATTATATTGTTAGTTATTACTTGGATCGCTAACAACGTCCCTTTAGGGTTTGGATCACCAACAACCATAACGTGACTAAACTCATCCTCGGAGCCATATGATACATCTCGTCTCGCTTACAGAATCCTTGAAATAATGGTCATTTCATAATCAATTAGACAGACACAGCCGTGCCTTCTATTTCCACAGACCATGCGTCCAGCGCGGGTAAGCTGAAGGAGTAGAATCTTGAAAGGACAAACCCACCCCTTTTAAAAATGGATAATCGCCAGGCCCCTGCAAAATACTAACAATAAACGAAAAACCAGAGCGTATGGATGGAGGGCATCACGGTAGGGCAGGGTAAACGAAGACGAATCGGTTACATAATACATCTCTCTTCATTCTCATAACCCCTGACGTAGACCTTCGGCGAGCCGCCTCTTCCCAAACTCCCAGGCATTGAGCAGACCCTGCTCAGACAAATCAATGCTCTTTATATTGGGCACGTCTGCGGTGGGAGCACGACTAACGCGCGAAGCGATCAGAACAGGATCAGTTTCAAGGATGATTCCGTCGTCAATGATCTCATCAACAGCAAGGGCGACAAGGTCGTAGTTCTCAACGACAGTGCGCTTGTCTGTTGCACCCCTGTTGGCACGCATTCACATCAGCATCCATGTTCAATTTCTTTTGACGTTCCTGATCTACTCACATGTGCCGCACAATAAATAAGGGGTTGAAACCCATGCAGCAAGGTAAGGTCAGGAAGCCGTAGGACGAAACTGAATGACATACTTGAACAAAACACCCAATGCATCCCGTAGCGATAGAACCACATTATACAGCAAGACCTCGTTCTCCTCCGCGCTGCCAACCACGTAGAGCATCACGTCGCTCTCCACTTTGAAAACGACGACCCGGTTATCATATAAAATAACGTCAGTAATCTGCTTATTCGTCTTCTCCATCAATCCCTTCTCGAACGCCTTCTGCTCCTTTACGGTCGAATACGGGTTGACACTAGGGTTGGACGACGTAGCAGGCACGTTGCCTGCCCCTATGGGCGGATGCAGAGGGGAGTAATATTTCGCAAAGATGCGCGAACTGTCATCCGTCGACATGATCAGCACCGCATTCACAGAGAAAAGAGATAGAGGGCCCGGCATGGCGAGCAAGAAGGAATGAGAGAAAGTTGGGGCGTTTTTGGGTGTGACGTATTGCTTGAGTGGGAAAAAATATTGTTGCTTTTGGTTCTTATCATAACATCGTTCAGTTCCTAAGGCAGGAAAATTTTTGGTGCCTGGATTTCTCATCATATAATAGGTCGTTAGAACTTTTTAACTGGTTAGCGCTAGGGTATTAGTAAGAACTTAGAAGTGTGTCTCAGAGATAACTTTCTTGTACAAATTCCTATCATACTATCGAAACAAGAACTCCTGATGAAGGTCAGCCAGACCCACGGCTCGGCCACAGGTGTTTTAACATAGGCCAATAATGGCTTTTAAAGACGGTGCTATTCTAAGTATATACACACCACGGTGATACTATTTCATAATGGCTGGGAGGCCTTAAGATGTAACCCATGCTAACTGTATAAGACTACAAGACGACAGGTACTTGTCAGGTCAACAGACCACGGTACCTAAAAACACCAACTGGTGATCTCCAACCCGGAGAAGAGCCGGGGCCGATTTTTATGGAATGGATAAATTCATAAGAATGGCTATCCTACTGAATTCGAAGAGAGCGCGCAGCCGCTGTGGATGATCACATTCTACAGCTGCCTAATGGCGGAGAACGGGACAGAGAAATGGATCAACCACCCAATGAACAGGTGAGCAATAAGGAGCGAAAACTATCAGACTTCAGTCCCGCAGAAATTAAAAGCTCTGCCTAGGTGGCTGGTTGGCTTTCATGCGGCTCCCCATGCATGGAGAAGGCAAGGCCAAAGAAGCTCATAGTATCATGGTGGAAGTAAAGAAGGACGATTTCAAACCGATTCTATACATATTTGTTAGTCTTCAACCTACATATTATATATTTAGCTACATTAGATGGCCCGCAGGCCAACCGGAGTAATAGATATATCATTACGAACTCATAAACACGCAGGAAGCATACCACATATTACAGCACTCACGTCTGATCTTCTAGGACGCTCTTGTTGGAAAAGGAGGTTTGAACAATGCCCACTGAAGCCCATGTGCGGATCTCTATGACGGAAAAAAAAACAGATCAAGAACCAAGCGGCAGAGTCTCGGAGTCCATGTCTTGCGAAAACCGCAACCCCAAGCGACTCGGCGTGCAGATCTGTTTCGCCGAGCACATGTATTCTCTCAAACCTTACTTTTGCAAAGGCTTCTGATTAGATGTGAGTAATGTCAATACCAGGCCGGAATTTGAAAACTATCACTCTGCCAGATCTTGCTCCGATAGCCAGTGAGCCGCGATTCGTGGCAGAGCCGGGATGTCCTCCCAGCCTGAAATCAAAAGGAATATACAGAATTTTCAACCCGTTATGACTGACTCAATTGTTCAAGATATAGAAGGAATAGATGCTGTTAATCTTGAGGTCATTCCGCAAGGTGGCCACAATGCAAGGCCGCAGTACAGAGTGACTCTCAAGTTGCTTCACCGGCCGCCCACCGGCCGCATCCCATTCTCGCACTGTTCCGTCATTAGACTCTAACATGATCTCGCCGCCATGTGGCGAAAAGGCCACGCTGAGGATCGAACTAGAATGGGCCTCAAGTTTCTTCAGCTGCCACCCACTGGCCGCATCCCATGTCCACACTGTCCTATCTTCGGACCCCGATACGATCTTGCTGCCATCCGGCGAGAAGCCTGCAGTACGCTAATGCAGGCGAAGTGGCTCACAAATTTCCTCAGCTGCCACCCACTGGCTGCGTCCCATATCCGCATAGTCATATCAATAGACCCTGACACAATCTGGCCGCCATCCGGCGAGAAGGCTGTGCTGGTGATTGGGCTGGAGTGGCCCTCGAATTTCTTCAGTTATGGCTCATTGGCTGCAACCCATAACCATACCGTTTTGTCATACGACCCAGACACAATCCGATCACCGTCCGATGAGAATGCCACGCTCCGGACCCAGTCAGAGTGATCCTCGAGTTTCTTCAGCTGCCGCCCATTGGTATCCGCACTATCTTGTCATCAGACGCATTCGGAGAGAAGGCCACACTATAGATTGGGCCGAAGCGGCCCTCAAGTTTCTTCAACTGCTGTTCACTGGCTGCATCCCATAACCGTACCGTGTCGTCATTGGGCTCTAACATGATTTGGCCGTCATCTGGAGAGAAGGCCACACCGTAGATTAGGCCGGAGTGGCCTTCAAGCTTCTCCAGCTACCGCCGGCTGACAGCATCCCATAACCGTACCGTTTTGTCATAAGATCCTAACACAACCTGGCCGCCGTCCGGTGAGAAGGCCACGCTGCAAATCCAGTCGGAATGGCCCTTGAGTTTCTCCAGTTGTCACCCATCATGTTAGCTGCATCCTATGTCCACACTGGACCTCGACACAATCTTACCGCTATAAAAGGCTACGCTAATGACCTAGCCAGAGTGGCCCCCTAGTGTTTGTTCTAGTGGGCTCCAGTGGTCATCCACCAATGGCGGCCCATCAATCCAAGTAAATATTTCATCCTTGAATTGTTTTTAATATCACTTTCCTCTGGTGCAAATAAAAGATCCGAACAGTATATATGAAGAGGGGCATCTCTAGCGAGTGACTGGTTGAATAGAGCAAAATGTTTTGCATCAAAAATGAATGTATATAATGTCGCATTTTTCACAGTTCCATTACCCAGCTCGGTTTGTTTAGTGCGGTGGCCAAAAAAGACCCTTATAGCAGTAGGTATAGACCTACGTTGTTTCACTGGAAACGATATCCGATCCCTGACCAAGGACACCCTCAGCAGTCTTCTGTATTAAAGCCATGGCTTCAAGCCGGTGAAGGAAATGCTTTTTCAGAAACTCATGAACGGTTCCACCATCATGAAGCCAATTGTTGCTTCCACAAACATGTTGAATCCAGTAAACACATGCATACTGAACTTCAGGTCGAAAGTGCTTTTTACCTGACTTGTGTCAATATCATTTATAGAAATACCAGGAGCCCCCAGATCACAGCTGTTTCACTTGAGTAGCAGACATGAGCTGTAAGCATTTTTAGTCTAGAACGCAATGCCCTTGCTTGTTATCTACCCAGAAGTTGATGCCGCATCTTTGACTGTTGAGAAGGAAATCCCGAAAAGAATGATGCAAATGGATCAGTTGAACCTTGTCCTTTAGAATATTAAGGATGGAATGCATATTACTTAGCGTCCGCTCAATATCTTCTCCGCATTAACAGAGTAGCTTGGTCAGTGATGAGAAAGACAGTGGTGAGAACAGAAGGACAATAGCTCCAAGGGTAGGTTATCCCGCTCTTCCTTGTCTTGCCCCTGGTAGTTATGAACAGAATTCTCAAGTATGGCAAGATAAACTAGGTCAAGTTGCTTCTCTCAGGCTGGGATAAGATTACTAGATAGATTCGCCACGGAATAGTCATTGTCAAGGGTGATATCTAGACGCTTGGCAGCAAATTCTTTGCCCTCATCTATAAATCGGCAGGCGGTTGCAGCCCATATGAATAAACCGCTGGCTTTCTCAACTAGGGATGCGATGACCTGGTCACCTGGCCATTGTGGGTCTGGTAATATCGTTGGCTGATGATTTTGAAATTGTGCATGAGAAAGATTAAGATGTAATTATTAATCAAAGTTATAGATATGTCATGAAGGGTAAAATCTTCATGATCAGCATCTCGAATCAATTGGAATTCTAGTCGAGTTGGAATCTTCGGTGAAGGATAAGCTTATGCCACTGGTTTGACAAGGTTTGACTCGCGATTTGCTATGATTTGTAATAGCATCACAGATATGGGATTTAACCGAAGGTAATTTCTCCGCGAGCTGTACTGCGATACCGCTAAAGAGCTTTCCAGCATGACAGGCATCTCCGCCGCCTCTGGAGAAAAAGAAGCTTGCGCTGAGACGCTTCTCACAGTCATATTTGTATGCGACAGTTCGAGCGATGTAGGCTTCCCGGTACCCGCCCAGCCATGAAGCCAGAAGACACATCTCCTATCTGCCCGGTCTGCCCATTCGTATATCCTATATCCCTGAGAAATGGTTTCACGGGTATTGGGGAGAGAAGAAGGCTCACGTTCATTAGCGCATGAGTTATACGGAGCTTGGTCGACATAGATAGAAGATCAAGCGCGTTCCCTAGTACTTTTAGGTTAGAACAAGCTTATCTATAAGTTCGAGCCCTAGCTCCCTCACCTTTTTATATTGTGAGTTGTATTTAACCCAACAAACACACCTTCTAGATGGACTTGGGAGATGTGCAGATTGACAGGTTGGATATGCTGTTCCGGTTCCGAGGTTGGATTCATGGGCGTGTTACGGGTATGCTTATCGGTGCAATAGATTTGTCACCAGCTGTTATGTAGAAGGCACAAGGATCTGGGTCCATCATTAGAGGATACTCAAGGCGTAAGAATGAAGGACCATTTCAAGGTTGGTGTGTATCAGCATGTCGGATTATTCTACCCGCTCTGATGTTTCAATATCGGACGCCAAGCCCGGTGGCGTCTTATTGAGTTGGGTTTTTGGCTGTCCTACGAAAATTCAAGTAACGCTAGTTATAGGTTACCAGGTAAGGTTACTCGTTTGTTTACCTAACCCTCCTCTCGTATTATATTTCATTCGTGTATGCAGACAAAAGTTCATAATCCAGGTATCATAACTATAAAACCAACTTCTCAAAAACCATGTATTTTGAGTCTTATGCCCCAAAAACTTCGCTCTATACATAAAGCTCACATTATTCTCTCACAAAGTTAGTACTTACAATTGCACCTAGTGACTATGAATGAATGCCGCTATATACTAGTACATATCTCTAGGTTTCAAAGAGACCACGACAAATAATTCATGCGGTGGAGAGTTCCGTGATGCGCCGAAGATACTAGTATAATCAACTAAGGTCATGGTATGGGGTATACACCTATGATCTTTTAGTCAAGTGGTGCTGCCCGTATAAAGGTGGGCATTACGGTTTCATCGGCAGATCGCCTTACCAGGTATGTTACGTTGGAGATGTATTGATTGTGATACGGCAACAAAATCTGTTATATTACTGACCCACACCGAACAAACTAATATAATTGGGGTGTAGATGCAGAAAACCGGGAAGATTCCATCATGATTGTAGAAAATATGATACGCGGAGGAACGCAGGATGGTTACATGGCTTTCCATGATAATCTGACATACAACACCCGTATAGCTATGGATCCAACTCGGAATTTATGACGAAAAAACGAGGGGTTTCGCTTCGTGGACGATGTCAGCCTCATGGCATGAAGCCACCAGAGAGAAGACATCATAATTAGAGTATGATACATGATAACATCAACCAAAACCCTTTTATAGCCTAAGGCTCCAAGCTTAGCTTAGCTTAGCTTGTCTCGGCTTGGCTCGTCTCACTGACCCGGTTCCTGTTCACCAAGTCCTGTTCATAATTCTTCTTTCTTCTCTCTCCATGAAAGAATTAGGTCTCCTTGCCTCCCCTATTCTATCAGGTTCTAAGCCCTCTGGCTTCCCGAGCTGCATACTATTAGGGATCGGAGACTTTTTTACTGGGTAAGCGTGCCCTCTCAGTAAGTATTAATTTTAACGTGGACGGTTCATAATACAAACTGAAAGAGAGCCAGGATAAACGTCACTGCCTACCTATTATTTTAGCCTGAGTACCAGATTTACCGATAACCTTTATCAGTCACTGGCAGTCATTTGCAAACAACTGGCTGTAAGCGATCAAATACTTCAATCAATATCTGCTGCTGCTGCCATTGAGATCATACAGATTCCTAAGCCCTATGCCGGCACATAGGTTTTCCACCAGGATAAGTAAGAGAAATTTATAAAGCCTGAACCGGCGCTGAGACTTCAACAGCGCCAAGAACCCTAGTTGTTTAAGGCTATAGTTGGACTAAACAGGTTTGAAACCGGAATATTACCTTTAAAAAGTTGTCTTCTAACATCGCTTTCCTCTGGTACAAATAAGAGGGCTGAACAGTGTATTTGAAGAGGAACATCTCTAGTAAGTGATTAGTTGGATAGAACGTTGGAACCGCTTTGCATCATAAATAAATGCATGGGATCCGGCATTTTTCAGTCTCTCAAAGCTCGGCTTTTATTAATGTAGCAGCCGAAAAAAAGTTCGATGGCAGTGCTAGCTAACATATAGACCTACGCTATTTCACTGACAACAATGCCTAATCCCTAACTAAGGACTTTGATATGACTATTACATATACAGCCTCAACCGTCTCCCTACACAAGATATTGCTTCAAGCCAGTGAAGGAAATGCTTTTTCAGAAACTCATGAACGGTTCCACCATCATGAAGCCAATTGTTGCTTCCACAAACATGTTGAATCCAGTAAACACATGCATACTGAACTTCAGGTCGAAGGTACCTCTTCACCTGACTTGAGTCAAAGAATACTAGGAGCGCATAGACCACCTGGCAGCCATCTTGCTACTAGCTGACATGAGCTGGAAACCAATGTCTTCGCCCGTTATCCACCCGGAAGTTGCTGCTCCATTTTTAGCTGTTGAGAAAAAAATCCCGAAACAAATAATGATGCAGACAAATCCAGTAGGTTGAATCTTAATCCTTTGGAATGCAGATTACCAGATTCCCTAGCGTCTACTCGGTATCTTCTCCACAATAATGGAGTGGTTCAGTCGGGAATGACTTGAAGGACAGCGGTGAGAACAGAAGGACAATGGCCCCAAGGATGACTCTTTGGACGTTATATCGTTCTTTTCTCTAAATATTTTGCCCCTGATAGTTATGAACAGAATCTCAAGTATGACAAGATAACCTTGATTAAGTTGGTTCTCTAGCATAAGATCACTGGATGGCTTCCCTATAAATAGTTGTTCTTGGAGGTGATAGCTACACGCTTTGAAGCGACCGAAAAATCGGTGGGCAGTTGCAGCCCATATGAATAAACCACTAGCTTTCTCGACTAAGGATTTTAATGACTCGGTCCTCCAGCCCCGGCCATTACTGTGCCGATCCGGGTTAGTAATATGGTTGACTGATAATTTTGAAATTGTGCGCAGGAAAGACTGAGATGTCTACTGGTTAAGTTCTGGACATGTCGCAAGGACAAAATGTTTATGATCAACATCTCGAACCGATCGGAGTCCTAGTTGAGTTAGAATCTCTGGTCTACTCATCGATCAAGAAAATGTGCAGAGCGACTGCTGCCAAGTCTTGAGCCTCTGCTAGAGGGCGAATAACAGTTCTCACATCTCAATCGTCATTGCACTCACCTAAGAGAAATAACGATGGGTAAGGCGGATTGGATCATGGCTGGAGGATAAGTTGATGCCATCGGCCCGACAATTTTTTGACTTCAATTGCGATTTTGCTATATGCTTCGTAATGATAACGTTGCAGATACGGGATCTAACTGAGGTGATTTTTCCGCGAGCTGTACTTCGGCAAAGAATTTTCCAGCATGACAGACATCTCCAACGCCTCTAGAGAAAAAGAAACTATCAAAGGAAAGTATGGAACTTCTTTGGTCTTCTGAAGTCTTGTTTTCTAATTGAAGGTCAGGGGGATATATTTATATCCTTGACCTGGCTTTGACCTGGCTATCTAAGCTAATATATTGTGAAGCGCCAATAGAGTCTTCCAAGAACTGTGGGGGAATATTCAACAATTCAACATAGTATTCAACATCTTACATGTTGAACACTTAAGTTAGGAAGTTGTATGTTGCCATCTTAGTACTAGAAACCTTATGTTGGATAAGGTTTATGGATGGCAACAATAAGATTCCATGGTGGGATGCTGAACCGTCGTTGGATCTGTCATATACATTTATATAATGTCTGACTCGCCAGTTTCTCTTGATAGAAAACTTACGCCAAGCCGCTTCTTGCTCTCATAGTCATCTTTGCATGCAAACAATTCAAGTAATCACTAACTTCCCTGTGCCTGCCCGGCCATTACACTAGAAGACGCATCTCTCATCTGCCCGGTCCTCTCATCCGTATGAATGCTTTCACGGGTATCAAGGAAACCGGGATTCATACGGTAGCTATAAGGGACCAAGTGCATTCCCTACTTTCGGAATAATAATAAGTTTTATACTATGATTAGTAGTATTAGATCTATGAGCCCAAGCCCTATGATTAAATAACTGTTCCCCGACCTCTGCTTGTACTATATGATATTTAACTTAGCAAATAGGTACACACCACTTTCTGCATAGACTTCGGAGATATGACTAGCCTGAGGTATGCTATGCCATGCTGTTCTTTTTTGCTCCGAGATTGATCAGTTCATTGATGTACCAGCACACAGTCAGCTACCGTAGTGAATACTAACTACTATCATATGACCAATGATGTATTAATGTACCGGACAAATCGTAAAGGCATAATATAATGATTCTTAGTAGCTCAAGATGTAAGAATGAAGAGAATCGTAATCGATTTCTGGTGCGTCCGCCAGTGCCATATTCTCTATGATACCCCATCCCGCACGTAGATGACTGCCGGAAATCCCAAAGTCGTCCATCTCAAACGGGAGCTAGAAGACAGCTCTTTGGGCAGGTAGCTACACTACATACATGTAATAGGTAGGGGAAGACTCCTTTCAAACTGGCTCCGTTTAATTTAAGTCGACTAGGAGGTCCAATCATCCCTATGTATGTTATTCTTACTACATCGCAACAACAAGTCACAGATCTCTCCTACAGTTTGCGTGCCACAGCTTGCAAGTATGATTGGTAATGATACGACCATGTGCTATGATATGTTGAGTATATATATATATGATATATATATATCAGTTAGTAACCTTAGGGTTTTAGCATTCCTTAAATCTTAAATTCCATCCGGGGGCATATTCCTACATGACTTTGATTAGTTATCTACTACATAAGTTAATCAGATTGTAGAAGAATACACCAGGTACTACATACATACTTGGACATCGAATCGTGTGATTGTTCGGTAGACTCAAGTAAAGTATGTACACACCTTACATACCCCATACCTACCTACCTAACTACCTACCTACCTAACTACCTACCTACCTACCTAACCTGAAACTTCTATGTATCAAATCATATCATAATATAAACTAACTAACTAACTATCTGAATCCACAGGAATTCTGCAAGAGGTCTCATGACGGCAACCACCACATTTGCATAATAGTAAGCTACTAGACTAATAAACTAATGCCCCCGATATGCAAAAGGATGGACTATAATATGATACCTATATATAGCTGTCGTCGAACCCCGCTTGGAGATCTAGCCACCGCCACAATAGACTGCGGTCGAACAGCTCTGGGATCGTAATGATATTAAGATGATGTATACAACCAATCACAAGTACAAAAAAAGCGGGTGACTTTTCGAGTTGAGGTAAAATAAATATATGCTGATATAAAAAAATACACTGGAAGTTAGTTTAGGTAATTAATTAAAAAAAGGTTAGAGACCGGATTCGATAGAAGAGGTTCTCTTCTAATAATAATAATCATCAAACTGCAGGTTAGGTTAGGTAGCTGCGGGCCGAAAGCGATCGACAAGCAAATCAAGAATAACGACATTAATACTGGGTTGATCGGCTTGGGAGTACACAAATACTACCTACTGGTATACATAGGTAGGTAGGTAGGCGCTTGAGGGAGACATGAATCACTACCTACTTCACCTTCGCGTCGGGAGCCGGGAATAGCTGGGAAAGAATCTAGAAGGGGGATCAGGGCCTGAAAAAAAAAAAAAAAAAAGCCAGTATAAACGAGGGAATTGCATAAAAGTTGAGGAGTCGGAAAAAGGTACCGCTGTTTTGGAACCATAATATCTAGGTATGATAGCAAGTGTGATGGCCAGGAATAAAAAAAAATATTCTAGTTTACAAAAGCGGCAAGGCTATACGGAAATCACAACTGAATGGCTTTATCTACATTGAGGCGAAGGTACGTCAATCAACTACTGATTTCCGGCCAGGAAGAGTGGCGGCGCAATTCATCCAATTCAAAATGACATTACGTCTATAGCTCCGGAAACATAGCCAGAGAAGGCTTCCTAGTATTCACACCAAGGCGGCAATAAAGAACAGCGTTACCAGTTTCACCAACCTGTGGACTAGTGACAGTCAGATAAAGAGAGACACCAGCGCTCTACGACCACAGGCAAGGAACGGAACAGGCCTAGACGCTGCTCGCCAGGAGATTTAGGGGAAAGGAAATGAAATCGCGTAGGGGAACATATATAACACCGGACTTAATATGGACAACATAGAATACTGGGTATTTATTTAACACGAAGATAATAGCAAGGTTTTTGCAGATTCCAAAATAAAACCCTGGCAAATCTCATATTATAAAATGGATTAAGACATGAGAGGATTCATCACGACATCGCAAAAGGAAAGGGTGAAGAAGAAAGAACCAGGTTTGAAGATTATGTCTTGATACTATCTTCCTCCTTGGGTCGGTTGAGCCAAGATATCCAGCTGCCTCGATTCATTTTCCTCCTTGCAGCTTCCTCCTCGGCGGCAGTCTTGAAGCCGCCCTGATAGCCGCCGCCAAACTCCTGATTCTCCTGAACAAGCCTCAGTGGCCGGAGCTTATTCTGAGTCATAACGGCCCCAGTGTAGGTTGTCAGCCCGGCGCTGTTGCGGTTCGGGGGAGTTGAGTTGGCACCTGTCGAGCTCACCTCCCCGTTTGTATCGCTCGACGTACTGCCATCGCTGCTGAATCTCTTGCGATCTGGCTGGCTCGACTGGGAAGATGCACGGCCACCGGCGCTCACGTTGGAGACGTAACTAGTTCCGGAGAAAAAGCTGCTCTGGCGAGAGCCAGGCCCCATGGTCGTTGGGCTCATACCCGGGCCGTTGGACGGATTTCGGGCTCCTGGTGGCCCGCGATACATCTGACCGACGACAGCGGCAACGGTTCCATCAGTCGCCAATTCGGATCGGGTCCGACGATGGGAGCGCGTGAGTGGGATACTCGGAGCTGTTTCCGGGTTTTCATGCGGTGTGGGAGCAGCAGGAGGTTGTGCCACAAAATTGCTAGGGCGTGGTTTCGGCTTCGGTCGGTTGTTCTGTCCGGTCATGGCAGACTTCGCTCTTTGTATCAAACTCGTCTGTTCGGCTTGTTCATCTTTCTCCGAAGGTATTGGGGGAAGTTCTTTATCCGTCTTCGTATGATTAGGTTGACTCGGTTCAGGTGTGTCGTTTTTATCCAGAATCGACTCGAATCCTTCATATTGTAGAACTCGGCCGACGATTTTCTCAATGTACAAAGTCAAGGCCTTGTTTTCGTCCTTGAGACTTTTGATCTCGGGCTCTAATTTCCAGGTGTTTTCGCCCGAACTGCCTTCGCCCACCGATTCTAGCTCATCTGCCAAAGATCCTGGTCCACTGATAGCTTGTTTGTCTTCCAGCGTCGTCTCATTCATGATTTCTCCCTTCATAAAGTCGCCGTTCAGGGTCTTCTCGCTCAGGAGGAGCTGGTAGCTTTCGTTATCTTCCATCAAACGAGCGTTGGCCATCCGAGCATCTAGCAGTTCTCGCTCCAGCTCCTGTTGGCGGCCGCCTCCTCTGTTCTCCATCTCGACAAGCTTATTCTGTGATTCTGCTAACTCCAGCCGCAGGGACTCGATTAATTTATCCTTCTGCAGGAGTAACATGGCGTTGTTACGAGAAGGGCTGCGTTCGAGGTGCGAGGAAGGAGCAAACTGGCCATTTTCACCGTCTGGCAAGGACCGATTGCGAAAACTTGCTAGAAAAATAATCAACAATCTCCCCTGAAGGCATCATCAACAAGATTGAGAGTTCGATGGGAACACATCTTACATGACCGTGACATGTTTTTGTCGGTTTCTGCGTTCATGCGCATTTCTTTCTGAGCCAAGGACTCCTTGAGACGCTGAATGGTTCCTTGGAGCTCTTCCTCTCGACAGGCTTGTGATTCCTTATCGCTCAACATAGCATTTCGTTCTGTCTCATGGACCCGTTCAAGGTCACGAATCTGCCGTGCATGGTCTCGCATCTCCGCATTCAGCGTATCGATCTTGCTGTCCTTTTCATGGGCCTGACTCTCTAACTTCCCTTGCTCTAAGATTGCATCGTCCAGGCGCATTTGTAGGACCTCAAGTTGTTTGAGGTATTGCTCTGACACGGTTTCGGCTTTATGTAGCTGTTCCTTGAGTTCTTCGATGAGCGCCGCGTTTTCCGCTCGCGCGTCCTCCTCAGATGTATCGTTGGTCATCTTGGGGATGTTTGACACGCTGAGAGCAGATCGTCCTGGCTTCCTGGCCGCGGCGCGAGCCGACATGGGAGAAACGCGAGCCGATGGACTACGTTGGAGCCCGTTGTTCAGGGCATTTGGTGACTTTGAAGAACTTCGCGGGGTCACCCCGTTCGTGGCTGTGCCCTCCGCCATGGATAGGCGGTTTGAAGGATCCCCTGAAGGAACAAATTTCCTTGCGGGGGTGGACATCTATGCCGTGTTCAGGCAGGGCGTGGTTTCTGGATGTGTCAATTTCAGCAGGGAGGAAACGAACGCGCTACAATGGGATCCTAGACACGGGATATTTAGTATACCACAAAGGAACCCCCTCCGATTGAGTGGGCCAAGCAATCAGGCGTAATGATTGAACGACTCAAATGCCAGTGATGACACTGATGACATTGATGACATAAATCGACCAGGGAGTGCCTTTTCTTCCAAGTGGCAATTAGGGGACAGAAAGAGTGAGTCAGCCCCAGGGAGTGTGAGGTAGCTGCTGCAACGTTACAGACAGTGAATGATCCAAGTCGATAACTCGTTGTGAACTTTGTTGTTCTGACCGACCGTGATCGGGATTCCTTTGCTCTCACTTGACGATGGTTGCGTTATTAGGTTGGAAAATACGGGTGGATGTACCGGACATGTACTGTACCCTGGATGTACTGTACCTACGTAGAAACTATGTATGATACGATACTTCATACAGGTACAGTACCTATATGCTATTATTATTATTAATATTTTTTTTTTTTTCTTTTATTATGATATTTCCCTAGAAACGGACATCGGCAGCCAGCCAAGCCACGTCCGTCACAGAATCTGACTATGCATCACAAGGCAGATAAAGACCTGGCAACTACGCCACGTTTTCCCATCCCAGGATGGCTCCAATCATCTATACCGGTTGCACATAGGAAATACGATCTCGGAGAGGCGGTGCACTCGGTTCTCACCAACCGGACGGACCGGACGGCCCCCAAAGGGCTTTTTTTTTCTATTGTTGTCAGATTGAAGCATTATTCCGTCACTCCCTGCAGTTTATGTAGGGCGACAAACAAAGCCCATACAAGTTTAAGCCTTTATTGTACCTATATGTGTTTGTGTTGTAGCTTCACCCCTACTGCTATAGTAAGTTAGTCTACTTATTAGTAACATAGTACCGGTGCTTCGGGTTTCAGAGTAGTCACAAGCTTCGACGTGGCCAAGACTAACCGGACCGGGTGTTTCTTCATCCACTAATTAACGAATTGTAATCACGACGAATTCCAATAACTGGGCCAGTACTAGTACACTCGTATGTAGCTGTAAATACTGCGTGGTGTATTAGTAAGGTTATATCCCAGTCACTTCCAAAGGATTGAATATATGTAGCTCCAAGTAACTTTCCACTATTCTATATCTAACCTCGGTTTCAACCACTGTAGATCGTCAACACTAGTATTAATGAACACGGAACTCACCGACTTACTCAACGAGTATGTTACCTACATCAAGGTACATAATACATATTTTTAGAGTGTGCTATCATATGATGGTATTGCAGCCCGCTGCTTATGGCAGCGAAGCGATAGCGGCGATCCAGGTTGGAATTCATCGGGAAGCCAGACTATTGGAGCAATCGAAAACTACCTACCAAGAGTAATAGTGAGACTAACGGCCGTTGATCATACTCTTCCCATCGGCGTTAGATATAAAGGCTCATTGGGAGGAATGTAATATCATAGCAATGAAACGGATGAGAACAATAGATAATGCAGGCGATGTGGGTCTCATAATGCTTCGATACATTAATGCTAGCTGGAGGAGGAAAAGATTCCACTGCGGGTGCATGTAGCCAATCAGTTCGGGGTGATTCACCAGCATGATTCCACTTTATTCCTGATCGAGGGAAAGTAAAACTTACTTCAACATAGAATGGTATCCATGGAAGATCACGGAAAGAGCGTAGAGAAGTTCTAGAACAGTTGTTCCTTGTAGGACAAGAAGCATTGTAGCGGATAGAAAGCTATTAATTCGCTCGATATCTCAGCTGCTTGAGTATCAGGATGGCGATCTCGATAAATCACTCCGTGCATTGCGGAATGACGCTAATGGCTATGCCGAAGGATGGTGTTTAGAGACCTCAGTCTCAAAGATGCGCCTTCGTAGAATCAATATAGATCAATCATATTTGTATGAGGGCATCTTGGCTACCCGTGAGATCACACGGAGTTATCCTAATCTTAATGTAAATGTGATCGAAGAAGGGGCACGCCAAAAGTCCGCAAAATATCCATCCCCAACAAGCAACGCTACGCTCGCCTCCAGGAGCTGGGCAGGAATCACAATTCGTTGACCAGTCGTTGATATACCGGTCCCAACTTCAATCACGGGGCAATTGACAAGCGGTTGGCGCCATGAAACTCGGCGCGCAGCCTCTTCTGGCGGGAATGGTATTAGAACCCTAAGCAGCGAATCTCAATGCTGAACAACATCTTAGGCAGGTATAGAGCACTTCCATAAACCATATTGAATATGAATGATAACTTCTGAGCATAGGTGTGATGGCGACAAGAAGCCCGGGTTACAAGCAACATATGAACACGGGGTTTGGCTATGAGCAAAAAAGATTGGCACTTTTGTAAGCAAACCGGAAAAACGGCGAAAGATTCAACCGAATGTTCCAACTGTTGTGCAGTTACCCCATGACTGAGAGTCGAAGAACTCGCGGCATAGACCTGCATCCCTCAACCAACTGGATTGATCAGGAACTGAGGAATCATTAGCGGGTAGAATGCAAAGATAGATGGTGCATTCCAAAGTTGGGGGTTTTGAAATGGGGTCGGCCGTCTTTAATTTTATTCTTGGAAGCAGTAGTGCGGGGTAAGCCATCTCAAAATCGTTCCCTATTATAGAAGGCATCTTTTTTGAGAAATGTGCCAGAGATCGACCAGCTCCTCTACTGGATGTGGTAGAGCTAGCTAGCCGCACGAAGACGCTACTTGGTAACACGAACACATATGATAGGTGGACCCCTGACGCTGGTTATAGGAGAACCGTGGTTAGGCCTGTCGAATTAGGTAATCGTTCTTCATTTTGGGTTGGCCCTTGCATGCAGTATTGTTGTTGAGATCAGGAAAGGCTGAAACCACGCTATTTCTGCAACGGGCCGTAAAGCGAGATCATCGCCTTAATCTTCGGTCAGTGGAAGAGCATTACATTAGTTATACTCTAGATTCATATGGCCATACGCATGTTGAAACGGATATATCGGTAAGTCGGGGGAAATGAGCCAAAGGCGGTTACACCTTGCCGAACTCTTGAGCCTTTTCAACTTTACCCCAATTGAAAGTCAGTTCATCTTTGTATCTATATTACATAAGCTGCAGGGAAACAACCCCCCATTGAGAGAGTAATCAGCATAAGCTCGCTATTTATAATTTTAGATGTGATTTTACATATATGTCTAGCCGAATTTCGGGGCCAAAGTTTGGCATGCCATATATGGCCATGAAGTCGTTCTTCACTTTAACTATGGCTTAGGATCTTCCGAACTTGTCAAGAAACGGCAAAGATAGGCATACGCGAGGGTTACATATAGTGTTATAAGCTATGTAACGAAGTGCTTCGAAATGATCCAATGGAAACCTTCATGGATTCTCATTCATGAGCACAAGACCGTTTCTCAAAATTCCACGAGCTGGCTATGGTTTACTCTATCGACGAGGGGGTGCAATTTTCTGTCCGTGAGTACCTCACCAGAACGAGGGGGTAGCCCCTCAGAGACTGTACAACAGCTATTAGTTAATATACATTCCAAGTAATGAGAAGCACAGCAGGTGGAACTGCAGAAGGCGTCAGCTATGATACTATCTTGGGTCTTAAAGGCTGTAACAGCAATAAATGAAAGCATACGGATGAGCATTCACTCATCTCGAATCTGGCCCTGCACTTGCGTACCCGACTTCCCACATCAGCTTTAAATCTTTCAATTTTAATGGCCAGTAGATGCTGTCCTATGTGATGTATTCTAAGTAACTAAAATGATCGAACACATCGCTATTCATTCAATGCTACTCACCACTTTAAATCTACTAAGATATTCTACCGGACATATTCTGGTATTATAACAACAATAAGGATTGATCCAATGGCTATTATCATAGTATTACAATCATTTTCCTCCTTCGGTATCAGTACCCGCACCATATTGCTTTCCACCGTTAGTTCACCTCCTTCGCCATTACCCCAATTAAGCGCTCTTATTATCCGAAGGATCCTAACCAACTTGGGCCGCTCGCTCAACCAGATCCCCGGGTTTCTCTTCCTCCTGAAACCAAGCTTTGAGAACTCGTTGGCCCCGATCACTTTTGGCTGAAGCCGGCTTTGAGAGTTTGCCAATCGAAGCTTCGCACTGCTAAAGATCCTCTCGCATTCTGTGCTCGATAACGGTTTAATGAGCGTATCGTTCGCGAACCGAGCTAGATCTGGCCGGGGGAAAATCTGGATCAGCGGCTGCAAACTGCCCAAGTTGGGGACCGCAAGTCAAGTATCTGGAATATGTCGGCAGTCATTAAATAATCACTTGGCATTCTCCGATATTCCGTAAGGGCACCGACATTATCATTTCGACGCCACGATGGCCAATCTCGCTTGTTCATTTGGTGTAATCAGACAACCAAGGTATGCGACTCGGGCTATTGAACTTTCCCTTGTATTCTTCTTACCCCAGTTCTTAGACAGTTTTGTCGCCGCTATCCAACCGGGCCTGCTTGTGAGGGTCGCTATGCCATTTCTTTTTCAATCAATTCCATTTACGTCCCTGTTGGAGCACTTCGGCCGCTGCATAGTAGGCGGCAGTATCTATCATCCATGGATTTATGGTGCTTTTTGCATTTCCGCAGGGCGCTACTTGTAGTAGCCTCCAACCAAACATAGACCTGGCACCCTGGGTCCCTCTTCAGATCTTGAAACTTTTGCAAGGGCAGCCATAGAAATCCAAGATAAAAGGAAGTCCACCGTGGATACCCATCGTGTGGTCGTGATTCCCACAGCGTGGCTGTATAGTAGGCTTCAAGGAAAGCATGTACTATGCCTTTCTAGAATTTTCCAATCATATTGTATAGGCGACGTGCCTTTGGCCATACAAAGTTCAGCTATGTATTTCTGTGTTCCCATACGGCAATTTATTATTTAACATATGATAGGGTAAAGCGGCGATTGAATGATAAAATATGAGCTCCACCGCAGCTCGTTGCCTGAAGATACTAGTACTTATTAAATTATTAATCGTTAATAACTTTAAAAGTACTTTAGACTTCCTTTTATCTACCTGGCATCTATTATTAAAGTCCTGGGGTTAATGTTGTGGTGAAATTCGAGCACGCTGGATAAAATTCTGCAGCCGTTCCGCCGACAATCTACAACTCAACGAATCAGACAGATTACCCTTTGCGTCTGATCCTGCGCGGCTGCGCCTGTAGAATGGCTAAGCGATTTGGTGGCCACTTATGCTTGAACAATGAACTTCAGACTATTTATAATTAGCTATTGCCTGATTTTCATCACACAATTCCTCTCTCTGCCACCAACATCTCAGTATATAGTACTTTCCTTCATAGGTCTCAGCCTCTCAGCTATTCTAATATACATCTCAAAAATGCCATTACTAACTAGGATTATCGGCGGCTCCAAGATGTGACGCCATCATCTTGCGCTATTTGATAGGTATCCTACTTTACTCTAGCTATTGAACCAGTATAGTATATAGCCGGAAGGAACTACAAGTGATTAATAATTAAGACCTGGTTATCGATGTGGACCAAATATCTCCATTTCATCATTATTGCCAATAAGGTATGATATCATTTACCCCGGAATCTGGGATCTTTCATTCCGTATTCAACTCTCGAGGTACATATGATAGTTAATCTTTTGTTAGCGCCCGTGCAAATAAATCTTCATGTGACTTGCTTATTCTATATCTCAATATCTTCAAGCCAAATGAATGCATGCATCTATAATCGCTACCTTCGCAGGATCCACTAATGCTATTTATCAAGTCACGTTTCAAAAATGGTTCGAGATCTGACATATTCTATCAAAAAGGGTATGTGTGAGCTGCAGGGGCTATGAGAACATCGCCCCTAGCTGGGGTTTATACCATAGAACTAGAAGAAAGCCTGCTCATTTTCTTTAGGCGACGCTTATTTCTAATAATGGAACTGTTTGTTGAGGACCCTATCTGTATAAAGCTTAGGTTTATGATTATGATGATGATAGGAGCCCCGGAAATCTATGGAAGTCATACTAGGTCCAGTGCAACTATAGATACGTAAGATTTTGGTATCAAGATGAGGATTATTGATCAATAAATAGGTTAGGTAGCTTGATAATCCGTGGTAACCGCATTTAAGGAGTGACAATGCTTATGGACAAGCCCAAGGAGATGCTGGCCATTATCCGCGCATTTCATGAGTGGCGTGCAGAGCTGGAAGGCCTGCAGCGAGATGAAAGATACGGTAAATGAAACTTGTACTAACTGTGATAATTACAACTCGATACGGGCACTCATCATATGGTGGCGGACACTCAAAAACGGACCAAGGGACATTCATTTTTGATTAGTAATCCATATCGTACACAGTAATTACATGTAATGATAATAATACAACTAAGATATTTTATGCTAGCGTGACCTATGGGAGAGTTGTTGTGAGCAAATGTATAACAACAAGGTGGACCCGGTAATGAGTAACTGTAATAAAATCCCCAAAGGCATCTAAAGGGTAAGTTATTGGAAGGACAAAAATTATGGCCAAGTGACGTTGCGGGGAATGCCGGGAGAGACAACAATACAAAGAATGTATTAAGGGCAGAAGATGTGACTCTTGCCGACAAAAAGGAACCACAGTGGCAACTATACGTAGAAAGCAGAAACAATTCTATAACAATTGTATTCGTCAGGAAGATTTCTGCCAATCCATTCAAGAGAAACTCTGCGCATACTGTGAGAGGAGGTAGAAAAAAGGCTGCGAGAAGTGCGACGAAGTACAAGTGCCGGCCGGTGATAGGCATGTGTGGGTCTTGTTGTCCGTATTTTTTTTACATCGGCAGAATGTATACCGTCTTCCCACCGCCTTCTAGAAAAGGCAAAGCGCCCGCGAGGGGACATCTCCGAAAAAGTGCCATTTTTTCAAACGAACCCCTAGGCTCCCCCCTTGCAATTTTTGAATATATCTTTCTGTAACTTTATTCTTAAACCAATTATCTATAGAGTTACAGTCTCTGATTTTGTTTTTCATGTGGTGGTGTGGCGTTGCGTAGCTTTGAAAATGGTGGTATTTTTGGTTGCACTTTTGTATTGGATTTGAATGTCCGCCACCATATGTAGTATAATATCATAGTGGTTTTCTAGAAAGCCCGAGGTTCCTTCTACATTACTTTTAGCTGATTAATCAGCCAATTTGGTTGTGGTTAATAAGTTGTCTCCAGCGCTCACTAGTATCACGTGTATTCTAGCCCCCCAAGTATGATACTACATGTAGTCGGCTAGGGTTTAGGGCTTTGCCACAGTGAGTCGTTAGCGCGCTTGCTTGGAAATCAATAATCCCTAATAACTAATCGATTGAAAAGTTGGGCTCCCCAACTTCAACTCTTTTTTCTTTAACTGTTCGCAAGAAAGACAGTAACTGGGGTACGGCTGTCAAGATGGCTCGTCGTCCTGCAAGATGCTACCGCTACTGCAAGAACAAGGTGCGTTGCAAGCCGTTTCTATCAAGAGCACATTTAAATCTCAGGTTGCGGTTGTGGGGCCTCGATCTTCCTTCGTCTGAGCAGGATTAGATGGTTCTCTCTCGTGAAGTTGTTTTTAGTGTCCATGCTGATGATGATGCATATGTATTTGTAGCCATATCCCAAGTCACGGTTCAACCGTGGTGTGCCCGACCCGAAGATCCGTATCTACGACTTGGGACGTAAGAGGGCCAATGTCGACGAGTTCCCTTGCTGCGTGCACATGGTCTCGAACGAGTACGAGCAGCTGTCTTCCGAGGCTCTCGAAGCCGCCCGCATTTGTGCCAACAAGTATGAGAGCTTTTTCTTCTGTTCTTCATCGTCTTTAGATCAGAAAATGATCAAGTGCTAATCCGTCCACTCAGATATCTGGTCAAGATTGCCGGTAAAGAAGGTTTCCACCTCCGTGTTCGCGCGCACCCGTTCCACGTCGTCCGTATCAACAAGATGTTGTCGTGCGCCGGTGCCGATCGCCTCCAGACCGGTATGCGTGGTGCATGGGGCAAGCCTAACGGCTCCGTGGCCCGGGTGAACATTGGCCAGATTCTCCTGTCGGTCCGGACCCGTGACATTCACCGCGCGACCGCCGTCGAGGCCCTACGCCGCTCCATGTACAAATTCCCCGGCCGCCAAAAGATCATTGTCTCGAAGAACTGGGGCTTTACGCCGTTACGCCGGGAGGAGTATGTTAAACTTCGCGAGGAGGGTCGTGTAAAGATTGATGGTGCCTACGTGCAATTTCTGCGGAATCACGGTCATCTTGCCCAGAACATAAAGAAGTTCCCTGAAGCTTACGATAATACCTCGCAAGTTTAGTTATTCACTAGTTATCCGGCAAATCGGAGTCTAAAAAAGAGAAAAAAAAAATTTAGAAAAGGAAATAAAGTTCATTAGGGAGCGTTTGTATGTACCTGATACCTAATACAGCCATAAGTACGGTACCTGTGATATGGTACTCTTCGCACTTCGTTGAGATCTGTGCCCTACTAGATAGGCCATACGATATTCGAAACAGATCTGTTGAAGCATACAAAACGATAACCCTGCAAAGGCATAAGCTGACCTGGACCACTTAAGTATTTAATAATCCCTCGTTTTAAGGGAGACCCTAAATGGCCTACCCGCATATCCATTACACATGTATGTATGAGTGAGCTTCTTTCTGGGGAAACCCCCTCCATAGCTCCACAGGGATAATATTACCTTTCCACCCAGGTAGTTACATTCTATACAGTATCCCAGGAATTGATATATGCCTTACCCCAACGGGGCCGGGGATGGTTGAAAATTAGACATCAACTATGTGCAAGTAAAGTAGTAATACTCGATATATATAGGATGCTACTTAAAGTTTGAACACATTGAGCCTCTGATTCTGGATAGAAGCTAAAATAAAATATAAATCCGAGTCCAGGTCAGGACCTCTTTTGAAGTCGTGTCCGCCTTGGGACCATGGCAACTTGGGGGGCAGATAGCTATAGACTTTGTTTGGCTTTGCTCTCTAGATACCTAATTCCATCCCATTGGATCGACTTCCAAAAGATAAAATCAGTGGTCGGTACGGTGCTGCCAGCATATATATATAGATATCATTTCGAGTGCTTGTATAGACAGAGACATCTTTAGATATCCTATAGCTATATCCCAGCTACATAGCTAGAACTACTATGATGAAGGAAGGAGCACCCATCATAGGAGCTCCTAACGTACGAGTATAGTGATATAATAAATTAATTAGGTAGGTAGTGCACCCGGGTCCTGTGCCGATGATGACAAGATGGTCAATCAATTAATAAATATTATAGGACCCTTGGAACTTCCGACAACACGATTGTATCAAAGAAATACTCCACAAGGGGCTCGCTCGAACTTCGCAGTGCATCCTATTGTGATAGAACGTGCCTGCTGGAAATCGCTGCCAGATTTTCTACTGTTCCCAAAACGGTGACGGTTTTATAATCTTTTATTAACGTGGCAATGGGCTAACGCCTCTGCATGCTGTATTCTGCATTATCAGCTGCGTCAGAACGTTCATGTACCTACCCCGGTGTTACGATATATATATATATAGAGGATCGGAGGATTAATGGTAGCAGTATTGTTCTATGATATTAGTTACAACTATATCTGATCGATCAAACCGCAACCGGTATCTGGATGGTTTCAAGTAAGGTGAACTGCTCCGAGACCAGAAAATCGTTCGGTGACTTTTTTTTTTTGGAGCAAAACTGTTTCGCGATGATATTCAGGCAGACACCGATCTCCGAATCGGCTTCCTGAGCTTAACGTGATGTTTTGGGCGATATTCTCACCGCGGATGACAATTTAGAGGGAAATGGCACTGGAACTTTGGGTCGCCACGCCGTGAAGGTTGGCATGAAGTTTTTTAGCTTGAGTTCGATATTCGGCTGTAGGGAGCAAAAGGGGCCCAAGGTTCCTTTATACATACATAATTCATAGTGCTAGGTAGCATTTGAGGACAGGTTGCGTATGGTATGAATAGAGTGTCATATTATAGGTAGTATATATCGTTGTATTTTACCCACGAGCTACAGATGATTCGGTTACTCTATAACTTATACCTTGCGTCTTTGCGGTTTGACAGTGTGATTTGCTGAGAATTACAAGGCCGATGCCCTAATTCTCTATTCATTTATACACAATATGTACATACATAAGCTGTTGTCACCTCAGGTGGGAGTGTACGACCAACAAGATTGGCAAATGAAACTGTAATATCCTCGTGATATGTTGAGCTGTCTTTCTCTTGCACCTTTCGAAACTAGGTAAAAGAGTAGATGTTTTCTAGTTATGTTGGCGTTGATGAGACGTAGCCGGGTGGTATGTCGTGGTGGTAACCGGGAGTGACATATATATGAGACAAGAGACTCATCTTTGACAAATCTTGTCAACGAGGTGTCGATCGAGTCGCCAACGGGATACGATTTGATATAGCGGTTGGTGAGAGATTATCGCCCCAGACATGGGCTTCGTGGAGAAGCTTCCAATCGAGGATGGTCGAAACGTTTGATGAGGGCCGGTCTGAATCATGGTGCTTTCTCGGCCAACACCATCCACCACTAAATGCCCGTCCTACGCTGGACGACCATCGAGTTAAATTATAAACATATAGTTACCGCTAGGATGCAACAGTCACAAGTGACCGACTCCACGCAATCCACTGCGAGACTATTTAGTGGGATTTCAAACGGAATGTTCTGTCCCATCGTGAGTGCCAGTCATGTCTATGTTCTAAGTCTCAAACGAGCCAGAAATATGTCCGGGGAAAAGAAAGTAAACAAATACAAACAGAAAGACTGTGTAGGCTAGAACCAATTGAGCATAGTTAGCATCTCGCGACTTTGGCGTGTTGATTCCGATGTGATTTGCATGACGGCAACGAAACATCTTGAGCGGGAATCACAGTCAACTTGCCAAGATAATGTCATGATGGTCCTATCAAGTATTCAAGTATCCCCTAATATGGTCAAACATGGCACCTGAGGTATCTCGTTCCATCGATCCCTTTTATAGTTTAGTCGTTCCAAGCGTGTCGCATCATGCATCAAGACATCATACAAAGGGAAAGAACCAAGGAGAATGCATATATAATTAATCCAGCCAGAGCCAATCATCAAGCCCCATCCCATCTTGAGATTGGATGTCATGAACCATCTCAAAGTGGGGGAACGAAAGTGAAGGAAAAAAAGAAAAAGCCTGCTTTTTCTGCCTGGAGATCAAATGGCGCAGTGACCAGCTTTTATGCCATTTGTCGCTTTCCCCAGGTGGTATACTAACGTTCTGACTTGCGCAGGTGAAGCAAGAAACGAACGGAAAATACGTGGGACTGGCGACATCCAGTCACTGTGAAGCAAAATAACCTAGCACCCAATGAGCCCAAACCAATTGAAAACTAGTTGTGGAAGATTGCCCTCAAGGTTCCTGTGACGAAAGTGAAAGATGGTATATGGTAAACAAAATGTGATCTCCCCTTTAGCCCAGGGTCGAAAAGATAATGCGGATTGAAATGGCCAATATTGAGATCAAGTGACGGTCGCTCCCCATCTGAAATTCAATTGAAATGCCTTCCATTTGCCCCCGACGGTCCGACAGCAGGGACAGCCTCTCGGATTGGGGTAACTTGTCGGTCCAGATGTAACGCTATTGGGTCTGCTATTTGTTGATGCATTCCGATTAGGGCTACTTGTGGGATTCAAAATCGAGAGGGGTGGGCTGCTGAATATTCCCACGCACTCTTTACAGACACCACATATGCATTCTGTACAGGCGTAACAATCAGCCAAAGGCCAGGGACGAGAACAGTTTGCACAGTAAATTTGGATTTCCCTATTTCGGAATGACGATGGAGTCGGGTTCGAAAATCTGTGCTGCGGCCGGTGATGGTTTTGGTGTGGGTGGGATGTCGGGTAATGGCTTAGAGGGCTTGTATCGGAACTCGTCGAGGCTGGAAGTCCGGCGCTTGACATGTGACCAGTCTTGCCTGAAACGGAAGAGGCCGAATCGAGGGAGGTTTCAATCGATGGAAATGGCTCTAGGTCGCTGTCACGGCTCCGCTGAGTCTCGTATGGCGGGGGCGTGAGAGACTTTTGCAAGGGGGACGCGGTGTACGAAAGTGCCTTAAACGGGCGGTGAGAGGTTGGTGGCAACAGCCCTGGCGTCGATTGAAAGGTAGGGGGCAATGATGATCGATCTTTGGGAGCGGAGGTAACGTTGTTCAGAAGGGAAGAGACTAAAGGGGACTGAGGGACCTGAGCGTCATCAGTGGCTTCCCCTAGGCTAAATATATGGATGAAAAATTGTCTGAGCTAGTGAAATGGAATATTCAACTTCGGTCGTAAGGATTCTCCTATATTTAGATTTCCGAAATCTTGGCAATTACTTACCGGAGTCATGTCTCGATCATCGTCCGCTTCCGTGGCAGAAGTTGCCGCTTCGATCAGGTCCTCCCAGCGTCGCTCCTGGACCCACGCTGCAGTCTGTGGCTCAGCAGAGAGAGCTTTTCGATCATTTAAACTAGGTCGCCGTCCAGTGTCCTTGGAGCGTGTTCGTTCATGTTTGAGTTTGCGGGAACTCTGTGTAATGGACGACTTGCGCGGTCTTTGGACTTTGTCCCGACGTTGAATTGGGGGAAGGGTGGACGAACGCCCGGGAGGCGAATGGTTGAGGATCGAGGGCAACAACTCTCGAGGGCGAGATGACTGAAACGGAGGTAAGGACTCTTGCTTGAGATGATCCCGTAGTGGGGGCAGTTCGATGGAGGATCGCATTCGTTCTCTCCCGGCATCATTGTCTGAATGAGTATCCTATAAAAAAACACATTAAATGATGTTTGGCTTAAGGAGATGTCATTTCTTCGAAATTTGCGACGTGGCCACTCACCATTTCCGAGTCCCAGTCCGATAGGCGCTGGTTTTGTAGTTGTGCGAGCGCTACCGCAGCTGTCGTAGCGGGATGTGCATCCTCGGCCGTCCGCGGCGTCACTGGAGAGCTTCTATCTGCTACATAGGAATCTCTTTCAGACACATTTGCTGTCTTGGTATCAGCATCGA
The DNA here is from genome assembly GCA_019804575.2 of Pseudotulostoma volvatum. NCBI lineage: Eukaryota > Fungi > Ascomycota > Eurotiomycetes > Eurotiales > Elaphomycetaceae > Pseudotulostoma > Pseudotulostoma volvatum. The sequence goes on along the minus strand of JAHQZX020000001.1, from coordinate 11,541 downwards.
TCATGGGGGATATGATTCGTGCATAGATTAAGGAACCGACCATGCTGTTTCTTGGAAGTCAGGTGGGCTCGCTGCTCAGGAGCAGTGTTAACCATTAGGAGGAAGCTTTCTTCCGTCGCGGGAAGCTTTGGAATATAGTGATTGGGATGCGCCCGCCGTATGTGCTCCTGCATCGAGCGAAACCGTTTCTCCTAGTAGGGGGAAAAAGCTCAAGTTAGAGTTGCGCTGTACCCCTCGCCGCGCTCATTGAATGGGCCATCAGGAAACTAGTTTTTCCCTCAATGGTGGTGCGGTGAAAGATGAACGGGCTAGTTGTGAAAAGGGCTGAGAGGGGACACGGAAGCAGGCTGGGTCACAATTGCGAAGGTTCGAGAGGGCATAGAGGGGTAGCAGCAGGTGGCATGGACAACTTACTCCCAGGCATCGTTTGCGGCAATTGGAACCATCATTGTTAGATAGTGGACAGACAACCTCGTTGTTAGCATCAGAGACAGAAAAAGAGCTGGTCAGTGATGTTCGTTGTGGCATGGTTATATATATCCTCTTCTTGCTATCAGGTGGGATGAAAGGGAGGGGAAGGCTAATTAGATGAAGGGAACCTGAAGCTGGCACCGATACAGGCTGATAGGCAGGACAGTCAGAGACAAATCAATTGTGCAGGGGAAGAATAGATGCTCCACGATACATAACTCTCGAATCCTGGAGAAGTTGAGAGCTCCAAAGATGGGAAGTAAGTGGGATGAGAGCTCTCGGTCGGAAAGGACGGGGAAGGAACCTGTCACAGCCGAGAGGAGAAAGGAAAGAGAAGATGGGAAGAAGGAAGATCAAGGTAGGAAGGAGGTTAGTTTCGAAGCGGTAATAATCATCATCGTAATCATCGTAATAATAATATGATCTGACCAGTTACTACTAGTAGGTAGGAAGAGGCGGAGGAGGAGGAGGAGAAGGACGACGACGACGACTAGTAATGGTAACAACGACACTAGTTGGTTATAACTAACTGAACTACTTTTAAACTAATAATAACCAGTAAGGAAATAAGTATAACTACCTACTGTAGTTATGTAAGGTATAGAAAAGTAGTTCCTTTGTACTGCACCTGATACTATAACTAACTATACCTAATAATAATCATAATCATAATCATAAATCACCATGTAATAAATAATCACTTCGAAAGTAAATAATAACTCTGATTAGTTACCTATTATTATTATTTCATTTCATTCCATGTAGGTAGCAGTCAGCAAGACGTTCGTTCACACACACAAAGGTCCAACCTAGAGGTTCGGCGATCAAAAGAAAATCCACGTCCAGAGCACTCCGACTCGCTAACTAGCTTGAATGGTCTAATAATCACCTTTCAGTTATTATTACGAATCGGGTTGCCTTCTTTTCGTTCGGGACACAAGCGAGCCAAAAAAAAAAAAAAAAAGAGACTATCCCCACAGAACCGAAGGAGAGGGTTTGGCCTCTGTCGAACAAGCTGAGCTGTCCAAAGCTCTTTGACTTTGGTTTGGTTATGCTACATCCCGGCCGACTGAGATACAGCTCTCGCCCGAATGAAACTCCCATTAGTGCCCATTAGGTAGGTAATGTATGTAGGTCTCCTCGACCAGCATGCCGCCTACACCTAAAAGACCCAATCAATAATAAAAGAATGAATCGATAAGCACTGTTCGTTCTTCGAGAATCGATCAGAGAGCTCACAATTTGGGAATGCGCGATCAAAAGCAGTATGCCAGCTTAAGATATCTTTATTAATAATGATTGATTATTCTAGAATCGATACGGTATATCAGGATTGCCAGGCATGATCTTATATTATTATCTTTATTATCGACGATCTACATATGGATATGTTACTAGAGGTAGAATCTCACCTTTCATTCATGATAGTGGACCTGCTAAGCCACGGCACCAGAAATGGTCTGCATAGATCGTATCATATTCTCAGCCTGTTCTCTACTAGGATGCTTATTATGAGGCTTGGGAAACATTACCTATATATTGGCGTGCGGGATTATTTTACGGTCTATATAACTATAAATAATCGATAATATGTTTATTTTATTATTAACATCGCTATGATTTATCAGGGACTACTATAGAACTACTATCGATTCATGCTAATATAATCGTATTTATTATTGGTTCTAAAGGTATGGTGGTTTGTGCATTTGTGCCCAAGGCCAGCGCCTTTATCAGATCATTTCGAACTAAAATAGTAGCACTTGAGCACTTCAATCCCCCAAGAATGGATATCTCCATGATTGTCCAGATCGGGTCGTGATGAAGATCATAATTAAAAAAAGAAAAGAAAAAACAATATGATTTATGATAATAAATAACTGACATACGCACATGTATCGAGTATGCTTCCACCAGCTTGACCATATTATATCGAATAATTTAATCAAAGCTGGTCAAAGGAGAAAAAAAAAAAAAAAGAAAAAAAAGAGGTTGCGGGGGGTGGGAAATCGATGGGTTCCTGACATGCCCCTCTCTTCGCCCCAAGCATGAGGTACGAAGTGACCACTGACCAGGATAAGAAGATCAACCGTAAGAAGAGAGAGACAGGGAGACATGTCTGATAGGAAGGCTACCTCCCATAAGCGCCAACCAGCTCTGCTCTTGGGCCGTGGTTTGGAGTCGAAGGCACCTCTCACGATGCAAGATGCAGGAAGTACATCCTCAGTACAGCACTCTGGTAGGATGCAAAGTGTGCCACAGGACCACCTTGGGCTCGTAGCAAGAACGCCGCTGACGCATTCAGCGGAGCTATCGCCCGTGAGCAACGGGATCGAAGAAAATTTCGGTCGGATGCTAATCGACGATTCGTCTGCTGGGCATGGTTGAATTCCCTCCCCCCCGTCATGACCAAACCGAACCTGGATTGTGTTCGCACTCCGTTCATTATTTTCGACGGTTGAGGTTACATGTCGTTGGAGAATGATTGGGAAGCATGTATGTAGTATCGTTAGATGAACTGTCCTTACTTTGGGGTATACATAGTAGCATTCGCCACATGAATCCTTCAATCGCTCTCTCCCTTCTAGTCTTTTCTTTACCTCCTTTTATGTCATACCCAATCTGGGATGATGGATTACTAGGATGATAGTATGATCGCCCCCATCTATCTGATGAATATGTAAGTTGCCTTGCTTCTCCAAGTATCTATGATGATGACTTCTGGATCATCCATTAGAAAGAAAGGGAGGAAGTGGGGGCGAGAGGGGGGGGAGAAGAGCTACATCCTTACTCTCGTCTCATATCATATCATATACATAACTTACATTAACTTAACTAAAGTTGGAAATGATAAGAGTACCTATCATAGTAAGTAGTAGTACGTATTATTCAGTATTATTCAGTATTGTTGTGTTATATTGCGTCTAATGTTAACTTAACTAGTGGATAAATAAATCCAAGGCTCGAGCTCTCCCCCCAGCTCCGAGCTATCATATCAGAACAAGTTTCAGCTTGGAGCTCACCCGAGCTTTCTTTCCTTGTACCAGTTTGGGGCTTTGAGGCACGAGCTTACACAAGCTGCAGTGTCACTTTTCTAATTTACCTGTATGACAAAGAGACCTGCCTGGACGCGAGACAACACGGTAGCACGTACGAATCAAATAATCGCAGGTATGATCCGACCATGATCGGCGGAGAAATTCAGAGAGCCCATCTTCCTTTGGGTATCAATATTATTATTAATAATAATCTTGAATGGGTTTCTTTCTATATGAGATGTTTTTAAAATGCATCTGTGGATGGAGACCTTTCTAAAGGAAGATAGCAGATAAGAGGCGATTATCATTTTGAAAAAATAATAATAATAATAATCTAATGATAACTATGTAATAATACATGTGGATGATTCTCTTTGTATGGTTAGAAGGAGGCAGGCCGGGAGCGGCCGAAAACGGCAGCGCTTGATGCTGTATTGGAGGGCTGCTAAACCATCGTCGGTCTTGGCTTGGCGTCACGTGTACGGAACCCACAACAATCCGCTAACAAGCTGTTTCAGTGTCCCTGTTATATACTACTACTACATTATTATAGAATTGAATTCTCAATTCTTATTATATGTATAAAAAAGAAGATTCCCCCCCCATCACGACCATAATAATGATGTCCACAAATCTGCATTTCCGCAAACTTTCTGTCCACACGGCAGCAGGGCAAGCAGGGCTGGCTGTCCGTTACACTTTACTAACTATTCCTGATATGTCATATAACGAACGCTAATATAATAAGTCTTTAGCTCAACTTTGCTGTCTGAGCTCGCAGAGATAACGAACGATTAACTACCTAATATATGTATAACATAAGTACAACATAAGTAGTTATTCAAGTATCATACTATCTTTCCAAAGTTTGCCAAGGCTAACCGCCTAAAAAGAAAATTGAATCATCATGCCCATTCGAGCTGAAATAACCGGAAATCCGGATTCAAAATGTAAATTGCTACACAAAACCGTTCAACTCGATCAAAAGTGGCCTTGCAACATAATGGTTTGGCGACTCTTTGGTTGGGTGGCTGGCGGGTAATAAGATACTTATACTTATGTACAGAATAGCCTAGGCAGTATTGTGGGGTAATCAAGTTCCTGCCTTTCGTTCCTAAAGGTGAGATCGCGAAATGGCAATACCATGAACGGACTTGTAAACTTGCACCGGACATCAGGCTCTGGTCAAAGGCATCATTCAGATCTTCCAAAACAGAGATACTGTGATATGACTGTTCCCATACACCTTCCTTTACTATGTTGGGAATAGCATAGACCAAAGGCTGGACTAAATTATTTATCCATGCTCCACACACCGAAAAAGCGCTTCCTGGTGGTTAGTGGGGTCGACGGCGTGGAAGACAATGACATGGCCATTTTCGTGGCCATCCCCAGTGTCTTCATCCGCTTCGTTGACATTGAGGAGTGAGGGCAGCCGCGAGGATCGCGATAGCGGAGGCGGAGGAGATAAACGCGAAAACGCCAGCCATGTTGTTTTAGATTTCCCTTCTTTCATCCTGGCGATATCCGGAAAGCCGTGCCATCGTCAACTCGACAGTTACATCTTCGCTAAGGAATCCAATTGTGGGTCTGGGTAGCGATCTCTGGCGAGCCAGAACATATCAGAGCAAAATGGATCGCCATCTATCATAAAACGCTGATAGTCATGAGATGGAACAGCAGGGACAACATCTATGTTCCAATTCATCTTCTGGGTGGAGGTTATCTCTTTCAATCGCTCCGTTTCCTTGGCCCTCACTGACATTCCGAGATCCGTGTTCAACGTGAAGGAAATCGAGTTTATACCATCGCCAGAAACTGATCTTGATTGCTACGATGATATATGAACCGAAAGATCCTTCTCTGTCTCTAAGAAATCTTATGGTTAAACTGAATTATGGTAGTAATAAAAATTCCCCGATACTTCCTAGCTATGGTAGGCAAATCTGGCCTATAGGCAGCTCTCCATCGATAAAGGTCTAGCGATAGAACCCATTAGCCACGGTCCATAAGTGAATTCTCTAGAAGAGTTCATGGTGATTAATAGTCGGAGTATTATGCTTCTAAGACATACCACGCCTCCTGATCGATCAGCTCCTTTACAACACAACACCGACGGTTTCCTCGATCCCCTATAACCTTTGGACTTCTTTGTCAACTCCTAATCTGGGCCTTCCGAGCTCCTTACCAGTCTCTCGTAAACTTGGCAAGCGGTTCGGTACCTTATAAAATCAAGGCCAGACTAAGACCTCGGAGAATTATATGGCTTTGGTGCTCGCTGGCAACCATTATGAATCTTATATCCCTTGAAAATTTGCATCCAAACTTGAATCGACTTGGAGTTTAAATAGTCCCCTATAATACATAAATACACCACGAAAACCTCACTCGCCAATTCTACACAATTACTAGGTAGGTATCTTGAACTTATTGTTAGCTTACTTAAACTCTAATAATATAAATTCAGCTGCGGCAACGGGGACGCTTGAATTATCGAACATGAGGTACCAGCCGCAGGTGCCTAGGGTACGGGTGAGTAAAATAAGGTAGGCAGGCAAGAAACTGTGGGAGGGGGGCTTAGGCCTTGATGACTCGGAGAAGAGACTGTTCTCATAGGATTGATTGTAACCCGTTGCTTTTGGTTATGTGCCATCCGTCACTGATGTACGCACAGGCACTCATACAGTACTACATACATTCTTATACACATGCGCATCATTCTAGAAAAATGACAAGAGACTTTGCCATGTGAAGAAAGAAGAGGATGAAAAGAACGCCCGGAAACACCGGCTTGAATGCAAGAATGAAAAACTAAAAGAGATAATTTAACAATGAGAAGAATAAGTTGAGAAATCATAAGAGCCAACAGTCAAACATGTTAGAACTCGTGAGCGTCGAAAAATACAGAAGAGGGGGGAAGCGAATGAGGGAAGATTCTGATATGCGTTTGTTTGCGCGCCATAATAGCAATCTAACAAGCAACATCCAAAAATCTAGTGTTCAGAGAAAGTAGGACCAGATAGTTGAGTTCTATGGCACGTACTAGCAGACCGACACTGTGTCATACCTTAACATCGAGCCATTGTTGAGAATATGATGAGGTGGTGTATCGAGTTGGATTAGTCAACTTTGTCCCTTTCTGCGCCGAAACTGGACCTTCTGCGCTCGTTAACATCTCGGGCCATTTTCTTCCCGACCTCATAGCTCGAGATCATGATTGCACAGGCAGGCGCTACTTTTAGACATCGCGCAACCCACCCTTTGAAGAGACCCGGCACACCTTCTTCGCGAAAGATGTGATATAGGAACTTTGGCATCGACAGCTGTTCGGGACGGATGGCAATTTGTGCATCGTTGACGGTCTTTGAACCGAATGCGGCATCCCGTATCGCTCTTGCAAATGTGTTATCGCCGCTATGTCGGAAGACTTGTTGCCGCGTCTTGCCAACATCGAAGGGAGTGGTCACGAAGGCAGCTAGGGCGCCAGATGTTGAGCCCGCAACGAAGCTGTCAATAAAAGTGAATGTAGAGTCCTGATGCAATTGGGATGTGCGACGAATTCGATGATGGTCCGCCGACGCATGATCCAGTCTACCTTGTGTCGTGTCTCGCAGGTCCGCTAGCATCTTCTTGATCGATTCGTATCCCCACCAGTAAAGACCAGAAAAAGGCACATCACGCCACATGGTAAGGGTCAAGCCGCGCCATAGGGAACCATATCCATTAGCTTGGGTCATTTGATATAGTCCTCTCAGTGTTGCTCTGAAATGATCTGCACCAATGCCGGACGTGGCCTGAAGACGAGTTCGGAACATTTCTATCGGGCTGATCACCGACGCCGCTGCAATTCTTGCAGTCGATCCCGCGATTAACGGGGCGTAGGCGTCATTAATAAATCGCCGAATCGGACTCATGGGATCCGACCGCAGCCAGTCATAGCCCGTGAAATAGATGACATTGGCCGGGATCGCCATCAGGAGAGTTGGGCTGAGGCCGCGCCATAGGGTTAACGGCCCTTCATTTCGAGCAATCTTCTGTAGTGCGTCCAGGGTGGATGTGAACTTCCGCTGGCGGGTTCGTTCTACGGCGCAATCAAGGGCGGAGGCAGAGCTGCGGCTTAGACTGTCTGCTCCATTCCCAGCTATGCACGATTCCAATTTGTCTCCAATCCAGAAGACTTCACGACAGCATGCTGTCACTCCAAGATCCTGGGGAAGCAGTTTGGGGGCGGCGGTGGCATGGGATCGAAAGCGGGGCAGGTTGGTGGTAGTGGTAAGTTTAGGCTGAAAAGCCTCGGATTGTAAGCGCACACGAACAACATCGAGGGGGGTCACTGCGACGATTGACAAATTAGTAAGTATTCCTCAATCCCACTATTTGACGTAAGGTTAACAACGTACCAAGAAGCGACGTTAGGAGACTGCCCCAAGTCGCAGAAATCATCTTTTGACCAGCCGAAATCTTTCCTTCGTCCTCCCCTTGAGTCGTAGAGAACGCCTCTCCTCCCACATCTCTTCTTGTAGCAGCCATGGCTGTCCCCCCGCGCCAATGCCACTCTGCTGCTCTGCTGCCATCAGCGCTTCCATAGAGCTCCGTGTTATATCGGGTTCCGTCCGAACGGCTGGATTTGTCTAGAAGAGGGGGCATTCATTCGTCGGACCAAAGAACCACGAGGCGCTGTTTCTTCGTTTGATATGCCCTAACAAACGAGTGATGTTGGGGAAGAAATAATCGATATTAGGTTGGTGATTCACTTATATTGTATGTATGATAGAAGTTATTACTAAAATTATGGGATGATGACGGATTTTTGCTGACCGAAACGGTCCGAGAGAACTTACTTTCATACTAACCAGATACAGTATAATTAGGGTACGATATAAGTTGATTGTCACTTGGAAAAATCCATACTGTAAACTGTATAGTTATCATATATAATCTCTATCATATCACCTTTGTATTTCTTTTAGAACATCTGCTTCACTATGATCATTTGCATATAATATATCGTAAGTACCTACTAACTGTGTTCAATGTGAATCTAATGGTCCTCACTAGTGTCACCTTCTTTCTAGCTCCGTTAAGTCCGGTGATCTCAGTGAACTGAGCTGACTCCATATTATATTCAACATGTCCTAATCTAAACTTTTAAGCGCACGCCACGGCCCTATTTGCAATGGAAGACAGTGCTGAACTCGAATCCTTCCGACGCCAATGGCGTGAAGAGGTGTCACGGCGAGCGAAGCCAACGATCGTCTCCATATCACAGTCTTGCACCAGTGGGCAAGATCGCCTTCCGGTCATAAAGCATGAGAATGTAGACCACCATGATGACATTAATGATATCTCTGGAGAGCAACGACACGGGGAGCTCGAGCAGTGGAATGCGAAAACGACTGGTGAAGATTCTTTCCAGCGTGTTCCTCCGAAGGAGCCAAGTTCGGCACTTGAGCACTTCGAGAGGGCCGTGCAGAAAGAAGCTGAGGGCAAGTTGGGTGACAGCCTGAGCCATTACCGCCAGGCTTATCGGGTATGTGAGGTTTCATGCTTCCAAATTTCTTGATGTCTAAGTCCTTGCTGATATTTTTGTAGCTTGATGCCCGAGTTGATCAAACGTACCGGAAGAAGCATTTCGCTTCCTCTTCAAAGGGGCGACCTGATCTCCCAAATATTGTCGTCAAGACCCCCAACGATGAACCGCGAGAAGAACGTACATCCATGTCCACCGCAGAGCTTATCGCATCGTCTGCCAATTTAAGAATCCCACGGGCAGAACCGATCATCGAGAGCACTTCTCCACCATCTTGTCCCATCTCAAATCTCCCTTCTGAGGTTTTGGTCGAGATTTTAACGCATGTGGCACTCATGGACCCTGCATCTTTTTCCCGCATGGCTCTCGTCTGTAGACGGCTCGCTTACCATTTCGCCTATGAGCAGCAGGTTTGGAAGCGGTTGTGTCGGGGGCGAAAATTCGGGTTCGGAGGAATGCACTACTCTTTCGCTTGCGAGGTGACGGGCAGTCCAATCTTCACATTGGGCCCACGTTACACGCCCTTCCCTCACGGAGTTGCCATGCCAGTCCCCAAGCCGTCGGTAACCTGGAAAGATGTTTTTCAGACCTTTCCACGGATTCGGTTCACAGGGATATACATCAGTACAGTCAACTATACCCGTGCTGGTGCAGCGTCATCTGATTCAGCCTTGTGGAATTCCCCCATCCATATTGTGACCTACTACCGGTATCTCCGCTTCTACCCTGATGGTACGGTCATCTCGCTGCTAACCACAACTGAACCTACGGATGTGGTTCCGTACATTAGTAAGGAAAACATGGCGCCGCCTAAATCACCACTCAGTCATCAGGAGCAGCATCAACGCCAGAGGTCTCATTCCACGCTGGGGGCCCTCGAGACTTCTGCCACTACTAACCCGATCCCTCCTACTGTCACGGCAACACTCAAGCATGCTCTACATGGACGATGGCACCTCGCCCATCCTACCCCTATGGCTGATCCTGGAAATAAGATGGGTCGTCAGGAGGCCCACGCAGTGTCTAGACTGCCAACTATCGAATCTAGTTCTACCGGTTCGCCCGATTTACGTGATGTTATAATCGAGACAGAAGGTGCAGACCCCAAATATACCTATCAATTGCATCTTTCACTTCGGTCATCGAATCCATCGCGCTATGCCGGACCGGATGCGTCACCTCCCAACCCCCCCAAGAACACGAAGCTTATCTGGAAGGGATTCTGGAGTTACAACACACTCACAGATGACTGGGCTGAATTCGGTCTACGAAATGACCGTGCTTTTGTCTTTAGGCGCGTCCGGGGCTGGGGCATGAACGATTTCTGAAAACGGTTCCTCGTTCCTATCGGCCGAGTCAAATAATAATAATATCAATTGAGTCGATCAAAGTCGAGTAAAGGCCAGGCTGTGTTTGTGTGCTAACCATATTTCAGAAGTACAATTCCCATACATGCAGCTAATACTTTTAGACATTAGAATATATATATATGTAGCTGTGTTGAATTGCAGGCCACCACCCTGATGTCCTCGTCACAGGAGGAATTGAGGATGGCCCCGAGGTGTATACCTAATCCTTGACGAGGTATCTACAGTGAGAGCTGGAATAGATTCATAGCTAGGAGTATTCATGACATCTGGCGATTAGAACATGTTACATAGTATATGATGCCAGACACCACCAAAACATACCCCCAGCAAAAACCGAACCTCTGCCCCAACAATAAATTTGGTATCCATAGAAATAGAATTCTTATTTCGGTACCGGAGAATCAAGTTGCGGAAGACGTTTTTCGATAGGACCTCCGCTTACAGCCTTAAGTCAGACTGTAAGTTACACTCAGGAGGGTACGCACAGGAAAGACCGGGCTTGCCTTGCCAGCTTCCTGCATAAAGCAAGAGTGCTAAAGGGACATATGCCTCTGTGGACATGAGGGGGAAACCCCGAAACATCACGGTTCACTGCCCAAGATATTGAGAGATGAGGGAAAGGCTCCGATGACGAAGCTAGATTTCCGGCAGCTATTGACAGATCAGAAAGGAGGGTTCAAAAAGCTTGTGAGTAATAATAGGCTATCATTGCTATGTATTACTATGTATTACTAATTCCATCTCTATCTTCCTCTCTCGGCTTAATCACTTAGTGTGTATAGCTCATACGCTGCCTGTCTGCTATACCACAAGGATTCTTATCCTAAGCCAATTAATGAGGGACGCAAGCTCGGGTGTGAGCTTCTTCTATCTGCTACATATCAGCGTTTGGATGTTCGCTTGGGATGAAACACCGAGTGTCAGTAAGTACATAGTAGCGGCATTTTCATAGTTCCATCATCGATAGCACTTCGATGCATGAGCTATTCTTTATTCTATCGAGTAGCTGCTAGGTATCGACCCACAACTATATAACTCGGAGGTTGAATAAAGAGAGGGTAGTGGTATAGCCACACCAATTATATTCCTGCCACACCTCTAACTTAACTAAGCTTAGTGTCCATGAAGTAGT